>BLKR01003665.1:0-135692 GCA_011170035.1 Teleogryllus occipitalis | reverse complement strand
GGAGGCGAAGGCTTTGATGGAATCGGATGCGAAGGCTTTGGCGGTGTCGGTGGCGTAGACTTTGATGAAGTCGGATGCGAAGTCTTTGGTGGAGTCAGACGCGAAGGCTTTGGCGGAGTCGGGTACGAAGAAGTCGTTTGAGGAAGTCTCGTCGGTAACGAAATTGATTGTGAAGGTCAAGGCTGTGGAGTTGTGGCGGTTGTTGTGATTGTGAAAGTCGATGATTGCGATTGTCGAAGCAAGACCGGAAAGAGAAAACTGAGTAATGTCACAAGTCGTAGCGAGTATGCATGGGCGTAGTAGCGAGGACGTTACACCAGGAGAGTGGCGTCGGCAATAATTCAGAGTGAGAGCATGGTAAGTGTGCGACGAGAGTAACTGAGGCAAATGAATAAGAGATTGATGACGGAAGAGGGGAGTGTGGAAAAGAAGGGTGAAAGAAGCTGCCAAGTTGTTTCGTGGTGAAGTCTATGAGGTGTAAAATAGACAGAGGACGTGGGGTGTGAATGTTTCGAAAAGCAGAGTATGTACTACAAAAAGGAAGGGCAGAAAAGGCAGGAGTCAAGAGAGTAAAGACGATAAGAAGAGACGGTAGAAATGTGAAAGAAGAATGTCAAAGGGACGTCCGAGTATGAAGGGCAAAACGGAATAACTGTAAAAGAAAACAAAGGAGGAAGCGAGTTCACAAAGTAAATGCACTCCTGGAAAATACAGCATAGAAGTGCGGGGATTGATACCGATAGAGAACAACAGTGCGAAAGGATCGCTGAAAAATTGAGACAAACGCAAGGTGATCTGTTGGCTAGATTGATTGATTGTTAGTGATTCCGGGCGCGTCAATAACTGAAGTCATTAGTCCCGTAAGTTTAGTGCGTTTTCATCGGGAGATGGCGGTGATCTTCCCCCGCTGGATGGCGAGATCCGGCGCCGACCTACCGTCGGCTAGCGGGGTTTCCCCCTAAACAGGACTCTCCCAGCGGGAGAGCTCCTCCTCCCGCCCCAACCGAGACAAGCTCTAAGCTCCCGACCGGTCTCCCGGCATGTGTGGCGGTGTAGTGCATGTTAGTGTGTGTGCGTAAGGGGTGAGGATAGGACATGGAAGAGCAAGGCCAGCTCGTTCGCGGACCGTGGCTCATTTGTTAGGGCACTGCTCAAGGCATTCGTCTGGTATTGATCGGAAAACCACCAATCAGAGCAGCCGGTCTCTAGAATCCTCCTCCAGACAGCGACTGAATTCGACCTAGCCGACAGGATACGGTCGAAAATCCTGCCACTGTCGAGACTCGAACCCTAGGACCTCCCGGTCAGAGGCACAGCAGTGACATCAGTTCATGCACCGAGCCACCTACCGCTCCCGGTGCGGGCTGGAGCTGCAGAGGAGACGGCTGCCGGCGGGCAGGGGGACGCGGTGGGAGGGGCGGTCGAGGCGTGGGGACGTAGAAGTCGATGGCTGGGTCGCAGGCGCGTATTCATTCGGCCGCCTGAATAGGTCCAGCGCGGACGGCGGAGCGCGGCGAGGGCGAGAGCGTCGGGGTCGGCGTCGGCGTGGCTAAGAACGCCTTGAAAGATTCCATACAAGCCCAGTTCGCGAGCACTTTGCGCCGCGCGGCTCCGCGCCTTCTATTGCCTTCTGTCGGCGCTGGAAGCGGGAAGACTTGAGGAGGCTGGCCCGCCAGGCGGCTCGCGAACGAAAGCTAAAAATGGGGCGTGAATAGACATAAAGGGCGCCTCGTAATGGCTATACAACTTTCATAATACTATTGAGAGCGAGAAGGCGAACACGAAACGTCCAGAGTGGAAGTTGCCAGAGTTTGAGTTTGCAGGAAGACCGTAAGATGGATTTCATTCGGAACATTCGTAGAAAGGCAGGTACGAAAGGAACATTTCTAAGAAAATTGACTTCGGGAAAATGGTTACTGAAACGTTGCTAGTTAGATTTTGAGCCCTTTTTATGTTGTAAGTTGTTTGTATTTATTAATAGAACAGCGGCGAATTTTGCGTTTAAATTTTTTTTGGCAGCACTAGTTAAAATAAAGAACTAAGGGTTAGGAAATCAACAAAGGAAATATAAAATATTACTTTGAGTTTATAAATTTGTAACTGTTTAGCCCACGATTTATAGATAAAATATTCACGTTTTTTAAATTAAAATTAAGAATAATATTTAAGAATCTATAATAGATATTATGCTTGTATTAGACAAGAACAGTTTGAATGAAGATGATAGATTATTTAACAATTTACTATTTTTTAAGCTTTTCAGTATCATGAATTAGCAGCATTTACTATTTACTTGAGAATATAAGTCAATATTAGTTGTAAAATGCCTCAACATTTGATATTTTGTACAAAAAATGAATTATGGCAATGATGTCTTTTTCTTAAAATTATATTTTAAGATTGTAATAAAATTGTATCTCAAATTTATTTGGTGCTATAGTGTGTTATAACATACATTGCTCATGCAATTAATATAAATCCTTGACTTCTATTAGTCTATGTTCCTTAACTGTTTGGTCTCTATCAAGAATAATAAGTCTAGACTAGAATGTACGAAATGTTTAGAGATTTATAATACGAACTTTGAAACCCTGCGCGAAATGCAAAGATCCGAAAAATGAAATATTCGTGTTTCACCGTTCTTCAAACTTTTTAAACACATTTTACATATCCAAACTTTGTTTGCATTCGTATCTAAGTTTTATCTAAGATTTTTTCATTTTAAACTTTAAGTGTTCAAAAGATAATATAATCGGAAATTCTTATTTTCAGATTTTCTTAGTAACATTTTATTTATTGGCACAATATCCTTAGAGAGGAGGTTTAAATTCAATTGAGGTTCAGATTCGGTTAGAAAAAAAAATTCTTTTCGCCTCTAGAATATGTGTTGGAAAAGTATTATATTTCTTTTTGTAATGGTTTGGAAAAATACATTACTATTTTTGATTTAATGTTAGCGTAAAATATTTTGGTGATGCATTAATAACTCCAATATTCCTCAATCCTTCTATCTTTGAATGGTATCACAACTTTTGTTGTATAACTGATTGCATGGTCGAGAGTGCATGAGACGGCCCTGACTATCCGTAGAGTAGATGGAGTTGCTTAACGAAGCAAAATTATATTAACGTTGATAGTTATGCTATTTTTTGAATTTACTGCCTAATGATTCTACAGCATTATATAATTTCTAATGTTACCTGAATTCTAGCAATTTCAGGTATTTCAGATGAAACTATGAATAACCGAGAACACTGAACTATTCATTTGCAGGAACACTAAGGATTCTGAGCCTCGTAGGGAAACTTGAAGGAGAACTGTGCACCCACTTGCTAGTTGCCCTGCTCACTCAACACGTGAAGACAGCGCCACACGGAGCCCGAGACGCCGCAAGGAGCGGGAACAGCGTTCAGAGGTTTCTGGCAACTCTGGCGGTCGGCGGGGTGAGGGGGTGGGGTGGGGTGGGGGTGGGGGGAAGGGGGGCGGCCGACCCGGAGACGCTGCCGAGTCGCAGCGTCTGTTGAGAGCGGCTACAGCGACGGACAATGCGTGGCGTCTGCGTGGGCGGCGGCGGGGGCGGCGGCGGTCGCCGGTGAGAAATGGCGCGTATTCAGCGTCTGCGCGGGCCGCGCGCGTTGACAAATGGCGAGCGCGTCCCGGCGGCGGGGCGGCGGCGCGCCCCGGGGCTCTCGGCGGGACACTAATGAACGCGGCTGGCTGCACCGCACCGCCCCGCGCCGCCCACAGCCTTCTCAGGCGCTGGGAAGGGGGCGGGGCCGAGGGGAGCTACTGTGGGTGACGAGGGGTGCTGCGACCCTGAAGGTCGTGGCGGAAGTGGTCGTGGTGATGGTGGTGGAAGTGATGGTGATGATGGCGGGGGAGACGGGTGATGTCAATGGTAGTGAGGTATACGCTGAGGGTAAGTGTGAGGAGAGCAGGCCGAGGGGGAGTTGCGGTGGATGGCGAGCGATGGTGCGACCCTTGAGTTAGTGGTAGTGGTGATGGTGATGGTGATGGTGATGGTGGTGGTGGTGGCGGTGGCGGCAGTGATGATAGGGATGAGGGTGACGATGGTGGTTAGTGGCGCCAATGGTGGAGGTGATGGAAAATGGGTTGGTGACGTTGGTGGTAGGTGGTAGTGAATGTGAAGGTGACGGTAAAGCTGATGCTGATGTGATATGGTTCTGGTAACCATGACGATGATGGTGGTGTTAGTGCCAATGAGATGATGTTTGAGTAGGTTGGAAGAGGGATGGTTGATGGTGAACACGATAGTGATATTGGTGACTATGTTGACAATAGTGGAGGGGCACCAGCGACTACGGTAATGGAAGAGGGGGTACAGATTCGTCGTAGAAGTTAGTGATCTCCTTAGATAGCAGCGCAGAGTGGCAGTGGTAGCGGAGTCAAGAGTCGTAGGAGTCACTGACGGAGTGAAGACGCCTGGCAAGGTGACAGGGAGGCGACGGGAAGTGAGGGAGGGCATGGGGTTGGAGGGAAGGGTGCTAGAGCTCGGGGCAGTAAAGATCCTTTCGAGAATTGGCGTAAATGCGTTAGATACGATGGCGAGGAGGCTGGCAAAGAAGGATAAACAAAGATTAGGTGGATTGTGGACGGAAAGGAGGTGTATGAATAGTGAATGAGAACCAGCGGTAGGCATTAAGAAGGAATTGACTACGCAATAGATATTAAAGGTGATAAGGCGAAAGAAATAGAAATTACTCATTGATGACGATAAGAAGATTAAAAAGGGTAATGAAACAAATATTCTCTCAAATAAATCAAGATTCACTGGATAAATCAAACATTACAAAAAAACGATGATTCCAGTCAATTTAACTATATATTTGTAATGTTAGAAATGTTCATTCGTATCAGTAGAACGGTTTGTTCATCGTATTATTTCTTCACAATAATATTTTTATAACCGAAAGAGGTCCATAGCAGATAGTTAATTCATTTAAATAATTATGTTGGTGACCATGCCTTAGCTTTGAGTTCGTAGAAAAAAATCATAGTTTACGAAGATATTCTTATATATATTCTTCTAGTCAGCTTTATTCGTCATAAATTTTGAAGTGAAACATTAACATTATCCCAATCATAATATGCATTATATAAAAGTGAGGGTATGTTTTTGCATTGCACTATAACGTATTACTCTCAAATTTGGCACGAACACTTTTGAACAGCCAAGAATAAAAAGTAATGAAGTTGTGATTCAAAATGATACCTTAAAGTATTTTTTAACAATGTCTGGTTATCGTTTCTGCTGCATAACTGTTTCTATACAATTAGAGACTACACTCCGCATCAAAAGGAAAGTAATATTACTTTTAACAGTAGGATTTAATGTATTATTTACCATTTTGACTGCATAATTCTAAACAACCTGTAACAAGTCTTGTACCGCAGCATCTGGGTCAATGATCCCCATATCGATCAGGTTATTCGTCCAGTTTTCCTCATCCTTTGAGTAAATGCTGAGATGGCCCCTTGTTTTCCTTCTAGACATAAATGTAACTTCATTGTCTATGCACGTCTTCTAGAATTTAGTGGGAAATACAGTTATTCAAATTATCGTTCTCCATGTTATCGCGGCAAAAAGTATTATTCCTTGACGAAGGACATGATGAGGGATAAGAGCCCAAATTTATTGCATATTTACCCTTGAAAAGAGATTTTATTTTATTGGGGCGAATACTTTTGTTAACAATCCTCGCAAAAAACGCTCATTTTCTTTCTGTATTAAAAATTCAATTAGGTTTATGGCTTAGGGTAGGGATCACAGTATTTTGAAAACGTGCATAGAATTCACTTCTTCTCATAGCACGTTACACAAAGTTTTTAACTGTTTTTGACGTAAAATAAATAAATAAACATCCAGTCTTCAATTCGTGTGAGCGGCATTATCGTTAGGCGTTGCCGGGTGACGCGAGGCGGGGCAGAGCGGGCCCGAACGGAGCGGGAAGTGCGGGCTGAGGGGCGTGCGGAGCAAGTGGGGTGGAGCAGGAGGAGAGAAAGAGAAAGCTGCGGCCGGAGCGGAATGAGCGGACGAAAGAAGAAAAGAAGAAGCGGAACAAGCGGGAAGAGCAAGAAGAGGGGAAGGCGTGGAAAGAGAGAGAGAGTGGAGCTGCAGGAGTAGAATGAAGAGGCGGAGCGTGGTGAGCGGAAGAAATAGAGCGGAAAGGTAGGATGAGCGGCAGGAGTGCGCAGGATGGCTATGGAAGGGAAGATGCTTATAGAATATTGTAATAAATTAACACTCAAGAAACGCCGAGTAATCGGCTAGTTTTCTACGACTTGTAATTTATTAAAAAAAACTTTAATCAGCAATCCATGTTGGTCATATTTTGTAATACGAGGTTAACATGTATTTTTGGACACCGTTACCCAGCAACTGGAATTGCGGTCCTGTCTACTATAAATTGAAAACTACGTATGTATAGTGTTTCGTTTGGAAAAGTTGAGAGTAAATTTTAATTTTTGTTTTTTACATTTACTCTTTGAAAATATATTAAGCGTAACTTTCTTTTCCTTTAATT
This sequence comes from Teleogryllus occipitalis, assembly GCA_011170035.1. Taxonomy (NCBI): domain Eukaryota; kingdom Metazoa; phylum Arthropoda; class Insecta; order Orthoptera; family Gryllidae; genus Teleogryllus; species Teleogryllus occipitalis. The sequence continues at coordinate 129,147 of BLKR01003665.1, read as the reverse complement.
TAAATTGTCAAACGCCTTCGCCTCATTACACGCTGCATTGTACAAATGTCTGCACCGAATTATGATTAAATTTGATTCCGTCTTTCAAGAAGGAGCTTAGAATCTTCAAACCACACATTTTGAAATAAAATATTTTAAAATTTAATTAATAATAATAATAATAATAATAATAATAATAATAATAATAATAATAATAATAATAATAATAATAATAATAATAATAATAGTATTAATAATAAAGCATTGTATTTCGGCATTTGTAAGCAAATAAATAAAAATGATCGGGAAGGAGAAATACCATGAATTTAATTGATTTAATAATTCAAATAATTTAGTAAATCACCTAATTTATATATTTTTATTTTTTTGAAAAAATAACAGGATATGAAAATACAGTAGAATACTTAAATTACCTCCATGAATAGTTCTGATTTTATTACATTCTAAACTGTAAATGTTGAGTTTTTATATAATCTCTATAATTGCGTTATAGAAGCAAGGTATACAAATAGAAAGTCGAAAACTAAACATATTGTAACATTTGACTCGAGAAAAATTAATCTTTGAATTATATTGTGTCAGATAATGAAGAAATACTTTAAATAATTTTTTAACATCTTATTGTGCAGTAGATGTTTGATTCTATTTCGCTGTACAGACGGTTAATAGTACAGTATTTTTAAATACTGTAGTTGTAGCAATAAAACAACAAACAGTGATTAATTTCTGTCATATTCCAATTATTTGCGTATTTGTGACAGGACGTTTCTTACAATTATGTGTTAATTATGAACACGTCTGAAAGAAGCATGAATTCCATAAACGTACGAAAACCTGTACCGTAAGAGAGACATTTTAAGTAAAAATAAGAAATAAACATTAATATTTCAAGTGTCATATAATAATTGAAATATTTCTGAAAAAAAAAAACAAATCAAAATTTAGTCTAAAATAGATATTCAATAAATACCGAAATTCTAAGCGATATTAAAAAAACAAATCTACTTTTGTTGAACTCGTGCCTTATTTAAAAGAACATTACATTCAAAACCAAGATAAAATGTTATTAGACTTACTTTTGTCATTTTGTTTTGCAAAAGTGGAAAATACTTATGTGAATCAATTTAAAAAATTTCATGTCCTTTCAAGTGCAACCCTGGCAGGAGAAAGGAATGGATGAGGAAGTGAACAGCTGAGCATCGGGCGCATGCGATCACTTCGCGTGACGCTGGTGGCCCCTCGCTTCAGATGCCCGGGAAGCTTTAATAGAGGAAGTGCGGTGCGCGGTTTACTGCCGGGGTGTGGCTGGGGGGAGGGAGGGGTCGACGGCCACCGCCGCTAAAGCAGCTGCGCCTCATTCGGCCTGCACCCACGCCGCGCCGTACGCGTCGCGTCGCGTCGCCTGCTGCGCGAACCGCCCCGGACGCGGGCCCGAATCTACTACCCTGTGGACTGCCATCGCCTTCCTAATCGCATAGTGTTATGCTAATTAGCATACCTTGTAACTGGAGATCGGACAGTTTTGCAATGTTAAGAATAAACATAGCCGGTTCACAGATATTTATATTTATATTTATATTTATATTTATATTTATATTTATATTTATATTTATATTTATATTTATATTTATATTTATATTTATATTTATATTTATATTTATATTTATATTTATATTTATATTTATATTTATATTTATATTTATATTTATATTTATAATTATATTTACATTTATATTTACATTTACATTTATATTTATTTATATATATTTTCATTTTTTCATAATTATATTTTTTCTTGAAGTAAACAGGAAATAGTGCAGGGAATATGGAGTTACAAGATTTTCTATTAAGCCTGGCGATAGGCATCTGTTTACGCTGAGAGTGGTCGTGGGAGTGATCGCTGCGCAAAATGGGGAGTGAGTATTTATTAATTCCGAGAGAGACAACGTCTTTGGTCATTTGTCTTGTGCGCTTAGTACGTGTTGTAAACGGGATGTGGGGTGACTCTTCGTCGCTGGAATTTGAGGTCAATTAGTAATGGCGCAGATCAATTCATTATTCTCTTTGATTTAATTTTAGTTTACAGTATTCCAGAGATAAGTTAATAATTTAAAAGATCATCAATTCTTCAAGGACAGATAATGTCGTGCTTCCGAGTATGTTAACTTTATTAAACATTAATTCCGTAAGTGTAGTACATCTCATATATCGGGGGATGGCAGAGTTTCCTGACCGCTGGAACTTGAGATTCGTCGCATTCCCACACGTCGGTTTACAGGGAGTTTCCCCTCCTATTACTTATTACTCCTCGCACCCCCCTACCGGGGAAAGCTTTAAGCTTTCGACTGGTCTCTCGATATAAGTGATAGTGTAGTGCATGTAAGTATAAGTAAGCGTGTAAAGGCTGATGAAGGGGAAATCACTTGCGGCCCGGATCCGTGAAACGTCGAGCGTGTGCGCTTGGAGTATCTCACCAGCGGGCTCTCCATGTGAAAGGCATTTCTAAATTTTGTTAAATGCGAAGAAAAAAGTATCTGGAGCTGCTCGGGCTGGACCTGACCTAATTGAAAGGGGCTGGGATGCACTGGACGGGACGGCATTGAACAGGTAAAAATGTATAGATGACGGAGAGACAGGACAAAGTAGGATGAAGCATATATTTCCTTCCTTTTCCAATCTAATAGACTACTGTGGTAAATGCCGAGGCTTCACGGTTTTCAGGAGCTAATTTGCAATAAAATTTCAAACCTCTTCAGAAGTTCGAGAAGTGGATACCCATACCTCTGTCTCCTCTCTCTGTATATATATATATATATATATATATATATATATATATATATATATATATAGAGAGAGAGAGAGAGAGAGATTAACAATATATGGTCCATCTCTATCTCTATATCTTTCCTTCTCTCTCTCTCTTTCTCTCTCTCTCTCTCTCATTTTTATTAAACTCAATGGAATGACAAAGTCGTTCCATGGTGTTGCAGCAAACTAGTGAAATATCCTGATAAAAATGTCTGGAAGATGGAATAGGCATGAAATGTATTGGCAGTCTCAGTCGATATTGCAATATAGGAATGACCGTAGTTACCATAGTTATAAAATATTAAATCAATACAGACTTTTCTGTGCTTTCTTTCCAATTCTTCTTGGGTGTTGTGATCAAATTAGAACAACCACAACTCCGTATAACACTATTTTATTTATCTAAGCCACAATACAGAATCTTACCAATAAACTTGCCGATTTTTCATGAATAAGGAAATTCAACCAAGGGCTAGCCTGGTTGCCGGATATCAAATAGATGTCCAATTTGCAGCGCAGTTCCTTAGACCATCTGAGAAATACCAATTCTGTCGCACTGTTCGTCAACTCCATACTCTTCAACTTCTACCACTCGCAGCTCCGCACTATGGCTCTGCCTTCTATGCTGCGACGTCACTACTCCAGTGAGTATAAAAAGTATTCGAACACCTAAGTATTTCTAAAAAAAAAGTTTTAATTGGATTATGTGTAACGAAAAGTAAAATAATCATACCTCTTCCATCTGAAAAAAAATGTTGTATTTGCTTTCGTCGGTAAAAATAACATTTTTTTCAAAACTCACTCATTTTATTTACATGTTTTTCGCGAACTCTAACCTTTTTCTTCTCTGGCGCTTGCTCAGCCATGTGACGTTTGCTCAGACATGACGACCGCCTCAGTACCGCCTCTCAGTCTCTCTACCGCCCGTGGAAGGAAATTCCTCCGCCCCACACTGTCTCCGAAGCTTCTTTGCGGCCGGTCGTTTAACCCTTCAGTGGTCGCATGGATGATTATTGTAATTCACTCGCTATTTATAGTGAGAGTTGACAAACTTTTCGCATAGAATTTTCAGTATCTTTCGTAGAAGGCCCAAGTTAATGAATTCTAGCGAAATGTGACTCAAGTGATAATTGCTGCACTAGCTATAAGCACCAAAAACAGCTTGGATTACAATAGTAGTCCGCGCGACCTCTCCCGGTTCACTTTCTGACATAAGCTAACATTGTGAATATTGCTGCTATCGATACTCTGAATGTTTATACAAAGAACAACAGTGGAGAAAGGTTGACTGGAATGGGATGACTAAAGGATCTTGCCCTATATCCTTTGTACAACTAGAAATGAAAAGGAAGATCGAGAGAAAATCTGTGTCGACAGCAGTACGAACGCGCCGGCGACTTCCACTGGGAATCCGAGAAGGGAACGAAGGATCAGCGGAGCCACCAAAGGTCAACGTGGGACGATGTTATCACTGTGGACGTCAACGAAACAAAAGCACTCGACAAAACTGCGTAAATTGTGACCAATGGGTGTGCCTTATTAAAAAAATCAGTGATATATTCATCTGATGTTGATATTAAAAAATTCAGAATAGAAGTTCCAGATGTTTAAACAATTTTGTCAAACTGCTTTATTTAATAATCGTAAAGGAAAGTATGTCAAATGTGCGAAACATATAGAGCAAAACTTTTCAAAAACAAATATCTACTCATATGTATTTGAATATATTTGTTTAAAGGCATAATACATGCATTTTTGATCAGCGTTTCGTAGAATTTGTAATGTATCAACATTCTAATAAATTTAAAAATGTTTTGCAACTGTTCAGTGTTTTAGATACCTTTACTTGTCCCAATTTGATCTAAAAGATGGTTTGTTTCTAAAATATTGTTAACACGAATTTCTAAACAAATTTACACGCGACTACTCGTGTTCCAATTCTGAGCACGACCACTGAAGGGTTAAATTTTATGTCAACACGACAGAAGTAAATGAATGCACTTATTTGCCAGTCACAGTGATCTAGATTTTAACTACTGGACTCAACAAGACACGAGCAAGAGCTAAAATTAAAATAGCTGATACGATTGAACAAAACATCATTCGGAATTGTGCATATTATTAGCAAATTATTTACAATTGCTATTCATAAGTTAGCCATAAATTTTGGTGCATTACATTTAATAAAATTATGTTCTAACCGGTTCTTGGTTGCATTTGTTCCAAAATGTTTTATATTATTGATTTGTTTGGTCACGAACTATTTATTACGAGTACTATTTAAAAACACTTATTGTGTTATGTTTTGATTCAGAAAATGCCATTGAATTTCACGATCTACAAAGAAACTGCTGTAATAACAACGCGAGGAAAGAGGGAGATTTCAACGACAATTTTACTTTCTTGCTAATGCTTACGAAGTATAGAGAGAGTATTGTAATGCTGCGGGAAACTAGCGTATGTACAAGCGCACACACTTTCTCGCATTATTTCTAAATTTATTTTTGGAAATCCAGAGAGTTCAACGAAAATGAGACGCGTCACCCTCTTAAAATGCATTTGGAGCGGTTTTTGAGAAAAAAAATAGAAATTTAATTAATTTCAGGCATAAATTACGCGACTTCTAATAGCTTTTTCAAACAATTGTACTTTGACTTTACTTTGACTTTTTTACAATGACCCTTTTTAAAGATTTATTTTACAACAGATTTTTTAAGGAAAAACTCTCTATTAAATTTCGTAGTTTTGAAATGTTAACTTTCTTCAATTTTCGAGGAATATTAGTTTTAGAGAAAATCGGCTGAACGGTTTAGGCGCTTGCGTTGACCACAGACAAGGAACAGACAAACACACGTTTTGCCGTCAATGGCTTTTTCGGTATGAAAAGCACTGGAACCTGGATTCTGACGACAGAATGTGTTGGAGAAAGTAACTTATTACATATAAGAACAAGATTTATCCCCTTTTTCATTAACACGTCCTCATAATATGAGTTTTTTGGAATAAAAATCGCCATTTTCCTTTTCTAAAAATTACAATTATTTCTTTTCTTACGTGCGTGAGGACAATAAAGTAATAAATTTTGTTTTGAAAAATGTTTTTTAAACGGTACATACTTTCCGGACACGCATTGTAACTTAGGGAAGATGTGCAGTGACGTCATTATCACATTGCACTCACGTTCAAAAGAATTCCAGCCCTTTTGAATGACGTACCAGTGAGAAAAGTAATGTAACCGCCTCACCGATTACTAAAGTAGATCTATCATTTACCTACTTCGCGACGTATGATTACACCGTCACGCATCCCTGGGAATATCTCAATTTATGGATAAACTTCCCTATCGGTAGTGGGTTCGTCTTTGTTAAACTACTGATCAATTGACAAGCCAACACAATTTTACAGTTTTAAATAACAAATAACATATATTCTATTGAATGAAAATCACTGTACAAATGAAATTCAAAGATCCTACTATGTTCTCACTTTTCGTAAAATTCTGGTAGCTAATTCCCTACCTAAACTGAAGTTTTTCACTAAAGTGATAATAACTCAGATCCCTGTTTACAAGCAACAAGCAATAAATACATATTTACACTTCACAAAAAAATCACACATGAGACACACAAATCATAGTACAAATATTCACCCTGCAAACAAAAAATACATACACACAATACTCGAAATTCACTACTACCTTTTAAATCACTAATTACGTTACACTTAATAGTCACATTTGACCTTCGGCTTCTACATAGCCTTTCAACACAAAATTTTGTTTCATAACGTCTCTTAAAAGATTTGAATCATTAAAATATGACTCTAAATAAATAATTCTGTACAAAACAACTTCTATCATAAACATAAGGAATTACTCTAATCTGATTCTTGTTACGACTGTCGAAAAGAAATAAAATCACTGGCTAGCAAGACCAATGTTCTAAGAAACTTGCCCGATCAACGTCTGTTACTGAGGGAAGCTCACATTACAACGTTTTGGTTAGTATAATTATAATCCTATCTCAGAAGTTTTTTCAGACTGAAATTTAATGAGTGTTCTTTCTGTTTTTTTGTGACTCACGACCGGCGAATTCCTCAAGTTGGTCCCACGCTGTGTAGCTGACCGTCGCGCGACACTCGCGCCTCAAGGTCGTCGTTCTTCTGCAAGGTCCGTGCGTTGCCTGTCGCGTCGAAACTGGAGTATTTCCGAACACCGTCTCCCCGTCGTTCAACGAAAATTCACCACAGCTTTCGCAGAGGCGATGGTCGCATTAGAATGCGAGTCCGAAACTCCAAGTTATGACTTCGTAATGGCAAAAGTCAAGCTAGTGTTGGATAATCCGTACTTCTAATAATTCTCAAAATTTCATAATAGGATTTCCAAAGTGAAATTCCCAAAAATAAGAATAAAGAATATATGAAAAATATGAAATATATGAAAGCTGTAACAAAGAAACATGTCCTATGTTACAATAGTCCTCTTTTCTAGCAACAAGAATGCAGCAACGTGGTTTTACAGATTCATTTCGATCTATTACCGCCGTCGTTCTTTCATTCATTGCATTCTTGTTTAATATTCATTTACTAATTCCATGTAATCTCACGATATTCACAGTACGTAAATCCATGAAAAGTGCTCAGTCAATTACCTTCAATTAAAGCTTTTGTGTTCCGTTATCTTCGCGTGTCCCTCGTCGACTATGTGGCGTACTCGTAGGCAACCGTTCACCACGGCGTCTCGAACCAGAAAGAGAGCGAGCTCTTTTGACGCAAGTTCACGCCACGTCCGTATTTCCACAAAAAATTCCTGATTGGCTATGGTCTGAGTGCGTTCAGAAATCCTTTTCTGACTTACGCCATCTCTTCGCCACTATAGAAACTACGTGTAGGGTATTATGTCGGGTATTATATAACTTATGTCGGGTATTATTGCTTCTATTTTCCGTTGGTTATAAATGTGACCGACGACAAGCGGTTACAGTATATTGTCATTCCCTCTACCAATTCAAGATCTCTGGACCGGCTGAGTTTAGCTCAGAGCTCATTTCCAACATATATGCACCGACTCTGACCGGGAGGTCCTGGGGTCCGATACCCAACGGTGGTGGATTTTCAACACTTGTTATATAGCTTGGTCACTGTGGGGTTAAGAATTATAGCGGCCGGCTCCTCTGCAGATTTTCATGGTTCCTTTGATCAATACCAGGCGAACGAAGGAGCAGAATTCTAATTAATGAGTGGACTAACGGACCACGCTCGATCTTTTCTTACTTTTATGCGTTCTGTTCTCCCCTCTCTTACATACACTTACGGACACGGAACTACACCACATGTCGAGAGATAATTCGGGTTAGAACTGGGATGCTGATGGGAAATAACTGGGTGGGCACTGGGTGGGAAGTAATCGGCACCGATTTTTTCTCACAATCCAGTTGGAAAAACTCCATTACCTCCTGGGAACAAAAGTCACTCCACAAATGGATAGCCTGGAACTAAAGTGGTCTATGGTACGAATAGTACAATGTGACTTCAACCACTTAAGAATTGACTATATATTAAAACCCTGTGTCAATACGAAGTTAGTTCATTTATTATGCGGCATATACAACGACAAATGACCCATAGACCACTTTAGAACGTATATATGCTCAACTGTTCAGATTAAATTTACCATAACCTCGATTTTAGCCAAAATGTTTCATAGACCACTTCAGTTCCAGGCCAGCCAGACTGTTGCCAACAGCAGATGAGGAACCCGAAGTATCAATGAAAGAAGGGCACTGGTGGCTGCAGCCTAAACAGAATCAAACTGCTCGAAGACGAAGACGTATCCCACGACGGAGGCGGCGAAGGCGAAAAGGAAGCGCGGGCCCAGGCAGAAGAAGCCCCCCCCCCTCCGAAGCGCACGTCGGCATGGCGCACCTATTACTCGAAGCGCCCCAAGCGGCGGACGGCGGAAGGCACAACCAGCATCTGCAACCAGCGCAGCACGCGTGCGGTGCGGCGCGCCTCACCCACCGCTGCAGCGCAGCTCCAGCACAGCGACGCCACCAGCAGCACTACCAGCAGCGCTACTAGCAGCGCTACCCGCAGCGCTACTAGCAGCGCTACCCGCAGCACTACCAGCGGTGCTACTAGTAGCTCTACCAACAGCGCTACCAGCAGCACTACCAGCAGCGCTACTAGCAGCGCTACCCGCAGCGCTACTAGCAGCGCTACCCGCAGCACTACCAGCAGTGCTACTAGTAGCTCTACCAGCAGCGCTGCCAGAAGCGCTACCCCGCAGGGCAGCAGCACCGTCTCCACCCCCTGCGCCCACGCCAGCGACACCGCGAGGCTCAGCAGCTCGTAGCTTGTCACCGTGACCGTGAGCGCGCTCAGCCAGTTGGCCAGCATGTACGCGCACATCGCCACCCCGCACAGCGCGTTCAAGGCGTCGGTCGCGTCCCACAGCAGTAGGTGCATTTCTTGCAGTTCGGAGAAGCGGTCATCCGAAATTGCGAACGTCCTTGCTCCTTCAAATGCGTTCGTTTTGATGATACCAAGGTGATTTTCACGAGCTTCTTTCTCAATATCATGTATTTCCTGAAGAATGTCATTCAGTGCGTGAAATCTGCTCCACAGACATAGTACGATAGACATGTATATAATATGAAATATATTGTGCGTTGATGTGATCGGCATAAGTATTAAACTCCATCAAGGAGAGTGTTTTATTAATATATCATCAATTCTCAGGAGGAAAAAAATGGCCAATTGAATATGAATTAATTGTTTTACTTTGTTATTACAGGAATGAGTTCTTTCCTTCAGAAATGAGTCCACGCGTTCAATGGTTCTGAGTAAAGTATTCCACGTATTTAATTTACTGTTCAAGTATATGAAAGGGATGAAGTCATGCAGTCATGAAGACATATTGAAAATCAATTAAAATTCCCAAAAAAGGAGGACGTTAAATCGTGAGCAAAATGATACTGTTTTTCAGAGTACAGTAAACAAAAGAATGATGCCAAGAATATCATAAAAATGAACAACGTGTAGGCTAATTTGAATGGAGACCAAACTGAATTGCCAGATTCATCAAACCGAAGTTGTAAGTAACCGAAAGCTCCGGAGACTAATATAACAGGACCAAGAGGTGCCATGATAAAGATGTTTCCTTTAACTTCTATGGTTCTACAATGAATATATTGTTCCTTGCGGTGCTTACTGCAACAAAATAAATTCTTCTTTGGGTGAAATTAAATACAGAAATGCAGTAATTGCCCAGCAGGTTGGTAAGTTGAAACTGACAGCTGTAAACACGAGTGGTGTCTTCTTGTATTGATTTACTAAGACAATTATGCATTGTAAGTGTTAATTTGTCATTCAGTTTTTCCAAAAGACATTAAAGGTTCACAGATGTCCACTTTCCATTAAAATGTTCTGGATAATTATACTTGTGTAACAATTGTAACTGTTCTTTATTTCCTATCGAATAGTCGATTTGCGATCGAACTGGCATCGCAAACTTTGGATATGTCTAGTATTCCAGAGGTTAGTGGAAGTTGACACTTTCCTGTTTGAGCAGTCATTCAATATTTCATTAAAATTCATTAGTTACCATGCAATATAAATGAATCGGGTATTTAGCAATTTCTTAAAAAAATTGAAAATATTACATAGAGTCAATATTACTCAGTCTTTTTAAGCTTGTAAAGTTTACATGAATATGACATCTCAAAAGAGACTATACTGAGCATCACAAGAAAAGTAACATTAATTTTAACAATGATACATAATGCATTAATTACCATTTGGACTGTATAAATGAGTATAAACAACCTGTAACAACTATTGTAACACAGCTTCCGGGTCAATGACCCCCATCTCGATCAGGTTTTCGTCCAGTTTCCCTGATCCATTGAGCAAATGCTGAGATGGCCCCTTGTTTTGCTTATGGACATAAATGTAACTTCATTTTCTGTGCACGTCTTCTAGAATTCAGTGGGAAATACAATTATTCAAATTATGGTTTCCACGTTGTCGCGGCAGGAAGTAATAAGAGGCAAAATTTATTGCTTATTTATCCTTGAAAATAGATTTTATTACATGGGAGTTTTTTTGTTTGTTTTTTTCTCCCTTTCAAAATTCAAAATTTATTGTTTATTTATCCTTGAAAATAGATTTTTTTACATGGGAGTTTTTTTGTTTTTTTTCTCCCTTTCAAAATTCAAAACTTAAGTAGTAAATGATTTAGTGTAGGGATCACAGAATTTTGAAAATGTGCACACAATTCACTTTTCCCCATAGCCCGTCATACGCAGTTTTTAACTGTTTTTTGACGTAAAATAAATAAATAAATAAATAAATAAATAAATAAATAAATAAATAAATAAATAAAAGACAAAATAAGAGAGATAATTTTCTAGGAGTATTTCAGAAAAGAAAGACGTCCTGCAGTCTACACTGAACTCGTGTAAACAAAAGGTTCTTTGGCTATGCTATGTTCACCTTCAGACTAGTGGACTGGACCCCCCCCCAAAAAAAAACAAAATAGTGAGAATGCGCGGCGTACCAAACCTTTTCCTCTTCTTAGTGTTATTTGGCGGATTTTACTAGATATAGAAACAAATTATCTTTGTCATTACCTAGACATGCAGATGAAATTTACATTTCTATTCTACAAATGAGAATACGTATATGCTAACATATACATAAATAAATTTACATATTACACAAATATACATGCTACATACATACAACATACACGCGTACATACATAAACAGACCAAGGAACCCTCGCATACACATCAACCAGCACCGATTCAATAATATTCAGACAAACATGGATAAACATTTTTACCTAACACCACAGTGTAATAATATACAATATTTATAATAATTATTACAATTCTAATACGTAAAACACTCGTTACTATAAATAAATAAATACCAACGTTTGTCAGAATAGCCTGTATAAAGACATTTTCGACTAGCGAAACAAACAGAAAAAAATGAAATAACTTCCCTTCACTTCACTGAACCGCGTATTACTTTACCTAAATGTTAACTGTTCAATACTTTTTAACTGTAGACTACGCATTATCTCATCTTTCATTTCACTTCACTTCACTTCACTATACGTTTTCACCCTATTGACTAATTTCCTGATTTTTTTCTAAATCCTCGCGCTGAGCAAGGAAAGGGCTCAAAAACTGCCTTCTTAGTATTCTTGTTCTAATTTTATATTTGTGATCAAATATGTTTAAATAATCTGGTATATCTAGCCTTACCCAAACTTCTTGCAATGCAGAGCAACTAATGTAAGATTTTATACAGCGCGCATAATCGTGCCCTTTTCCTCCTGCGTTCTAATGATACCCAATGCGCAGGTGTGTTATTCCAAGGTATGTATATGTTTCTATTCTCTCTAAGCTCTTTTTAAGTCCTATTCTGTACGGATGCCAACAACTAGCTCTGTATTCCATTACCGGCCTAACAAGCGAGGTATGCGCGATTTCTTTTGCTTTCATATTGCATTTTTTAAGATTTCTCATGACGAAATGCAAAGACCTCCAAGATTTACCCCCTAATAATAATTTTCAAACAAAGAAGACATTATAATCTGTTTCCCTTCAGCTAGCAAACAACAAAACGTACATAGCACTTTTACATACCAATCAAAATGTTACACACAATGATAATCCTCGAAAAACCTTTACACATTTAAATATTCCTGTTTACACCGTCATTTATATTACCCACGTATATATCACCTTTTAAACTTCCCTTGGCCATTTACCGCTTTTTATACTAATTAAAGTCATTACAAATCTACAACAAAACTTGATCTTTCTACATTGTTTATATTAATAATGTCCCTTTCGTTACTTCCCTGTTCAGAGTGCATTGCATTATTGTCCGTCGAATTCCACGGAAATTTCTTTTGATTGTTTATTTTCACTATTCACTTCTTTTGCACTGTCGCACAGTCCTAAGCACTGACCACAGTTCACGTCACTGCGCACAACCACTGCACTACCATTCACCGCGATGCACACACTTGACAGCTCAGCTTCCACTTCAGACTTCAGACTGACTCGCGGTCGCTGGCCGCCGAATATTTATACTCGGCGGGTGCCGTCGAGAATTTTACGATAAGCGCCGCGAACACTCTGGGACCATCTAGTTCGAGGACCGCCGGCAGATGCAGCAATCCGCGCATAGACGTAGTTCGTGGTGGCGCCGGCAGATGACACAATATTATACTGTTTATTTCTTCACTACCAGATTATTTCATTCTCTTATGTAATTAACTGGTTTCCACGAAAATTTCTCACGAGTTCATTTGAGTTTATAATCACAACGAATTACATTATTTACCCAGTCTATTAATCGCACTATATTTCGCTTACATTCGCATTATTTCAACATCACCAAATAACTGCTTCAGATTCCCCGTTATTGATGTCGTGTATATTTTTTAAATGATGCGTAATTTGTTTATATTTAATTTTCACTATGATGAATCATTACAGTTATTTATCAATAGTTACTCAAATGTTTAAAAATGCAGACAATTTTAAGATCTTCAATTTGAAGGAATTTGTGTAGAACACATTAGTCACAAGAATAAATGTGGTTGAAACTTGGCGTTCAGAGTTGGTGCATTTCTTAAACTTTCATGCAGAAAGGACGAGAGCCAAAAATTAGATGTGAATGATAGATAGACAGTAGAAATGTTACAAAAGTTCTACATATTTACATACAGTAAATAGAAAACCCCCCAAAACAAAGATTCAACTCGTTTAGTATTAAATCTCAAAGACTAATGAAATAAAGGAGATTTTAACATTCTGAAACAATAGAATAATTATTTATTGTGATTGCAGAGTTAAACACTTTTCTGAAAATGTAATGGAAGAGTTTCATATTGGCCAATATACCAACATTATTCCTCCCTACACCTTCCTGTAGGAAAGAAAAGTAAAAAGCTGTTTATGCCACACACCCGCGAGCTCACGAGCTGCATAGACTACATATGTCATGTAAAAGAGAAATGACTCATTAAAATTTGAGACATCTGCCATAATGCATTTGTCGGAATAGAAAAGTATGTGGTTTGTAGTTAAGATGCCCACTTATGAGACTGGTCATTAAATCCATCCGTAATAGTTGGAATAGAAGCATTGCAAATGTTGCAAGGAACATTGTGAAGAAAAATATACATGCCACACAATAACACAGACACTAAACTGCTTATGCTTCCTGAACAATGTAAGTCCCAAAATATTTTGAGGGGAAAAACAAACAAATAACTCCATGCACATTATCTACAAAGAATGGACAACATACACAACAGAGTAATAGTTCATTTGGTTTAAGAGAAAATAATGAAGTCAGAATAGGAATATGCGCAAGGTCAGTCATGGTAAGTAAATAATGGGATCACACAAAATTAAAGAGTAAGACGACTAACAGATACAAAAAAAACAAAACAGAACAACAGTAAACTACCCTATTGGGTACTGCAAACAAATATTTTATTTGGAGTGTTTTAGAATGTTTGTGACTGACCAAATAGATAATAATCAAATCATTTCTAATTGAGGCATAGAAAGCAAGAATGGCCTCAATTTTTCCAAAATTAGAATTTGAGCATGAATATGTAGAAAAATGTTTTAAACAGAATTCAAATGCTATTAATAAATTCCGACTCCTTTCCATATTTTCTCGAACGTAAAATGAAACTTGTGTTTTTTCTGTGGCATAGTAAGCTATGCAGAGCGTCATCTTCCTCTCTCCCATACCAAGCCAAGTTGTGATCTGGTAATCATTGGTTTGAAACAGAAAGGCGTAGTGTGCAGTAATGAACAAAAGGTTGCACAGAATATGGGTGATATCTTATGCGTTAGAATATGGCTTTTCCACAGCTTTGACAACCATGGCTGGACACTTCACCTATCCTGAAGACTAGGCGAAGCGCATATTATCATTGGCTTTGACTTCAAGTTTTAGACACTTTCCCTTCCCTTCCCTCAAAGATTTTCCTCCTCATTATCTCAAAGGAACGGAGCAATTTGTGAGGTATAAATGATGTCGCTGACGCTGTCTCGCTACAAGAGAGAGAGAGAGAGAGAGAGAGAGAGAGAAAGAAGGACAAAAGAGAAAGAAAGGGAAATAGAAAAAGAGAAAAAAAAGTAAGAGTGAGAAGGAGAGAAAAAAGAGAGAAATAGAAAGAAGGAGAAAGAAAAAGATAGAAAGAGAGAGAAAATAAAGATAGAGCGAGCGAGTGCGAGAGAGAGAGCGAGAGCGAAAGAAACGCGAGCGAAAAGCGAGAGAGAACGCACACGAGAGAAAGAGCACGAGCGAAAGAGCGAGAGAGAGAGTGCGCGAGAGAAAGAGAGAGAGAGAGCGAGAGAGAGAGCGTGCGCGGAAGAGCGCGCGAGAGAAGAAGCGCGAGAGACAGCGAGAGCGTGCGCGAGAGAGAAGGGGAGCGAGAAAAGAGCGCGCACGAGAGAGGAGTGCCAGAGATATTTTATTATAAACAAATGAGGCATGATGTCTTCTTAAATGATCTAAAAGAAATGTGCATTGTGATCAAGTATAATTACAACTTCTTAGTTCAATATTATTGGAAAAATTGTTTGTAATGATGTGACGGATGAATGTCACTTTTTATTTATTAATGACTTCTGTAGATGTTGTCTGATGATATACCTGTACACTACGTCAACTGAATGATAAACGGAATGGGGATTATCTCCGCTTCCTGATGTTGTGAGTTCCAATGTAGTTGGTAGACCATTTTCTTCTACTGTGAAGTGATGGATGAGAAGCCTCAGACCTTTGACTGATTTGACTGACAAGGGAAATTTTTGCATGTGCCGGTCAAAATTTGGCCTCATTATTTCTATAGATAGGTATTCAATATTTCTAGGTGCTGAGAATAAAAGCTGCCAACACGCATTGAAAGTTTCTGAAAAAAGAAAACTTCCACACTTTTCACGGTGCAAATCGACACTCTCGCGGTGACTGTGCAGCCCGTTCTGAGAGAATGTCCGCCGAGAGAACCAACGCTTCTATGGACGCGAGTTCCAATTCAGGGCAGCGAAACACTAAGCTAATGGCATTACCCACGCCCTTGACAAGCCTGCAATGCCGCGCAGCGGAGCGCCTATTCTTTACGCACTAGTTCTTTGACATTGAGAAACAGGAACTCGCAGTAAGAAATTATAGTTAACATTGTCTGCTAATCTTCTATTATTTTTTATACAGAAACATCAGTGTATGATGGTTTACTTGAACGCACTTGTTGTACACTCCAGTTAAGTAATTTTTATGATTATTCATCCTTGTGACTCGGATAACTAGCTTGACAACAATACCTGTGGATATCATTGTTTCGTTCGACAAGACGTCTCTCAAGCTTCAAGCAACTCTGAAGCCGTCTAGGTTGATTGATTTATTATAATTTGAAATTATTCCTTTTTTCATCTGATATTTTCCGATTTCCGAATCCGGATCCTATTTCAACAACCATCTAATACTATAACGAGAATTGATTTCACTGCGTTGGTTAATGTTGTTATTTCTACCGTTTCCCTGCTATGCTCCCAAGTTCTTTCAAAGTTAACACAAATTTATTCAATTTACTTCCAATATAATCATGGATTCGACATACAACATATTACTCCTTACATGCTGCATGTGAACGTGTAATGTATACAGAATCGCTTCCTGAAAGTTCTATTGATTGAAATTAATTATTAGATTGATGGCAACTAATATAAACTATCATTTTTCAACAATAAAAATTTAACATTTATTCTTGTATATATTACAAATTTGATTGATCTCATGAGAATTATTTTCAATGTAGAACATTAAAACCTCGCACGGGTTTAATATAGTTCGTAAGTTTACTATAAAATCTTAATAGATGGCTTCTCGCCTGGCTAGCAGAATGTTGTCCATGGAATCCTTGTTATACCAATTCTCGCGTCATTGTCTAAACTAAAAATGTTCAAGAATATCCTCATCGATTGGCTATTAATAGGACTTAATATTTACCACACAGTTAATACGCGATCGCGACTTTCTCTCTCTTTATCGACCTACTCGCGAATGACTATATTCAGCTACTTATTGAAAAATCCTTCCATCTACGGAGCTACCCTAATAGACATCTCCTCGGAACACGGAGTCTATTTTAATTCGGAATTCCAACTACTACATCAATAACATTTCCAATTACAATTTAATACTACAATTTAAACAATACCAAGCTCTCAAGCTAATCATAAAGTCCCGCCTCACTATCATTTACATTTTACCCAGCCTACGCTGAAAATCCGTTCGCACCTCACCGACTACTTACGTGTGTAGAGATGATTTCTTGCGCCGTTCTATAAGGTCACGGCCATCCAATTCCTTCTCTACACCATTTGCATATAATGTGTTCGGGGCCATGTCCATATGCATAGCGCTATGACACCAAGCATGGAATATTACATTTTATTGATCGGTTGTCCCAACGACGCGAATGGTTTAACTTCCGAGTTCGAAAACAATGCCATTATTCCAACGATTAACGCCGATTTTAGTATTCAAATTCACTCCAGGGGTCATGGTTTATCACAATAATCAATAAGTTAATCATCATCTTCGGAACCGCTTTGGGTCCACTTGCCAAATACGTCGCATATTTATACATTGTCAGCGTGCTTATGATGAGGCTTGATTTTTGCCGAAATGGCAGCATTTTTCAATTAAATCTAAATACAATATTAGAAATTTAAACAATTAAAATTTAACTGAAATAATCGAACTCTGTAATCCTAAAACCGGGAGTGGTAGCTCAGTGCATCAACTGAGGTCAATGCAGCGCTTCTGACCGGGAGGTCAGAGTCCTGACGGCGATTTTTGACACTAGATTTTCAGCTAGGTCGAATTCAATCGCTGTCTGAAGGAGAATTCTAGCGGCCGGCTGCTCTGATCAGTAGTTTTCAACACACACACACACACACACACTAACATGCAATGCACTACCACATATTCCGGAGACCGGTCGGGAGCTTAAAGCTTGTCCTGGCTGGCGCGGTGTCCCGCTGGTGGGAGAGTCCTGGTTAGGGGGAAATCTCACTAGCAGACGGTAGGTCAGCGCCGTATCTCGCTATCCAGATGGAAAGATCACCATCTCTCGAGGAAAAAAACCTGCACTACACTTACAGAAATAATGACCATAGCAGTTGACGCACCCGGAAACACGAAAAAATCAATCAATGAGTATAATCGTAAATTTTGATGTAAAGATTGGGTCTAAATACAATCAATTTTATTGTGTTTATTAATAATATAAAATAATCGGTTGTCTGTCACCTAGCCAACTGTCAAACATAACTAGTAAGTAGAAATCCTAGCGAGCAATGATAGCACTACGTGATTCGTTTGCTGCTGCAAGGATTGTCCAGGCGAAAACGTCGTGGCCGAAACTGACCAAATTCCTTTTTTTGTCAATAACGTCTAGTGTGCGACGGCAGCTAATTTTTTAGCAGCACTTATAAAAAGAGTGAATATCTTTTAATATAAAATATAGGGGTACTACAGAATGGTTTTGTGTTTCTCGTACGAGTATTCCCATTTTTGGCGGACTCTCCGTATTTTCGAAAATTGCTTAAAGTTAATAATTCAA
This sequence comes from Teleogryllus occipitalis, assembly GCA_011170035.1. NCBI lineage: Eukaryota > Metazoa > Arthropoda > Insecta > Orthoptera > Gryllidae > Teleogryllus > Teleogryllus occipitalis. The sequence goes on along the minus strand of BLKR01003665.1, from coordinate 110,663 downwards.
AACTACAAAATTAAAGATATAGATTGTTGTGAAACGTAGAGACTGTTGTCATACTATGGAAAATATCAAAATTAATTCGATTTTTATTCTGTTCTACAATTTTTATTCTCAATGTTTGATGTATTTTCTTTCATGCTATCCTAAAACCTCAATTGAAAATAGCCCAATCAGGTTTTTTGTCTTAAAAATAAAATTTTAATGTAATATGATAAAAAAATTGAAAAAATAACATAATTTTGTATAAAGTAAATTACAATAATTTGCACCGTTCGCAGCATTGTTGGCTCACAGTGCAGATATTTAAGAAGTTTTTAGGATTTATTTCGTTATTGAACGGTGACATGGATTGATGAAAGAGAAAAGATAAGACGACTTTGTTTCCTTAATGTTAATGATACAATGTTTCTTTGTTTAATAAAATGGTTTATTCAACTTTATGGAAGTTGGGCAGAATATATAAACATATGCATAAGGTAGTGATATCGTAGTTTTGAATGCATTCATAATTTTGATTCATAATTATTTGCATCCAAAGTGTATATTGGATGGCCTTTATACGTGAAATTATCCTTGCTTGTCTATATAATGTGTTGTAAATAATGTGGGTGTGTTGTAGCTTCAAAAGTTTCCTTTTCAAGGAGATCGGAATTCTTTTGATGCTTTCGGTTAAACATTTTCAATTGAATCAGGCTGGCCGTTACGAAATGCTGCAGTACCATCAGCAGGGAGGATTTTATCATTGTTTTTTAATCTTTATCTGTGTTTGTGGTGCAAAAGGCTGAAAAACTTTCCAATGTTCTTACTGGTGCCCCTGTATTCCATTCTTACAAGTTAATACAGGTATGTATGGTGGGTTGCCTATTTTATCGTCTGCCATTCGAGGGCGGGTTGTAGCGTAGTCACGTAACTTTCGGATTAGTTCTCTGTCTCTCTCCTTTGCTCTGTAGCTTGATCTATTTTATAATCAATTTTATGTAGAATATTCACTGTATTTAACAATTTATTGTACATTCTTTTTATCTTCTTTACCCTTAAAAATTTTGAAAATTAAACTTTTCTTTCTCGCCTAGTGCTTCCTGTGCAGACAAATTGTTAATTTAATAAATATTATATATCAAACCTTGTATTATATTTAACGAAAACATGTTAATCTGCTAAGTATGAGAAAAAAATTAGACCGAAATCTCAAATTAAAATTCAATTGCTTAAGTTTTCAAAGTTTTTCAGTGTTCGTGTTTTTGCATAGTTTAAAGTATCAAAAATTGTTATTAATTCAATTATTTTAATTGGGAGACTAGTTTGTACATTATTGTAATGGATGATAATGCAAACGTTTATTTTTTAAGAAATACATTTTTAAATAACAATTTGTTAAACCGTTTCTATGACATGCAATGGGGACTGTTTTTCAAGAAAGAGAAAATATGGAAGCTCTTTTCGTGTTAAGTTTCGTGTTAAGTTGCTCTTTTCGTGTTAACGATAACATAATATGATAATATTAGCATTGACATGCACGAAATTGTACCACTTTCCTATTGACGCAACGTTCTCAGAAAGGATATCAGTTGTTGATACAGTAAATGGCGACAAGGATTTAATATTACAATGTACATGTTTCCTTAGTTACTATGACTAAAACCATAACTACGACCAGTGGTTAGAAAAATTATTTAGATAATTTTAAAGATTTTAAAGTGACAGTTTAGTGTTTTCTACATTTGTTTTCTATTTAAAGGAATAAAATTTTTAAAAAATTGTTTAATACTTTAATAATATATTGAGTTACTATACAGAATTTTCACCAGTGTTGACAACGTCTAAAGTATTAATGAATATGTATATTTGAAAGTAACAGTCAATAGTTGAAATACTACTTCAATTTAAAGAAATCAAAATTACAAAAATTATGAAATTTTGATCTTGAGTATAATCATTTGGCCACCCAATATAGTTAGAAAATGATTTTACAAGTCTGCGCTTAGTCAAGATATGACCCCACTCCCATTAATGATCCTGCTTTTTTATCAACCAAAATGTAAAGGGTAGAATCGCACTTAGTAACATATACTTTCTTTGGCATCAATCGTACATAAAACTGGGTTCGCAAGCGTTTAAAAAAGTTACTGCATCTTCTCTACAATGTAATATGCTAAGACAATTTGACACTTTTATATCTTTTATATGAAACGGTATGAATTCCTGTAAGTGTGCTACTAAGACATTTACCCGATCGTGATAAAAGTGAAATAAAAGGCGCACCTGCAACATGCGACACACATCATTGTGCATAACTAGGAAACAATAGGTAGTTGTAGCACCACGCGTAAGGTAGCGACGTTATGCACTAACAGTCACGTGACGGACCTTGAAGTTTTAACGTCTTACCTTCGACCTAAGGTACGACCTTATACCTTCATAAATAGTGCACGCCTATAGGAGTCTCTACGGTCACCTTCCAAGCGGCAAAATGACCGCCTTAAAACAAGAAACGTTGGGGATTTTTCCATCTCTGACAAACCGATTCTCGTATGTGAGGCAGTTAAAATTATTCCTTACTAACTCCACAACACTGGCAAGAATTAACAGGAAATGTTGGAGAAGTGATAGGAAAGAAATTCGCGAAAAAGAAGTTGAAACCATATCTTCGGGATAGGTTATGACTTACCTAATACTATAGAGATCTCTATAGTATTTGGTCTTACTCGCATAATGAACGCTGTTTGAAAATATTTCATACTTTCTCAAGAACAGTCGATTCAAAATTCCAGAGTGCATACTCATCGCAGAGGGCCACCAAATCTATAACTCCGAACACAATGAACATTTATTAAACTCTTGTCTTGTTTTGTGGTTTAAATGTCTCACCGCTGGCCTAGACTCTCTGATATATTATGCAACTTCTTTGTTCAATGCTTGAAATGTTTCTTTCGTTATAATGCATAACGCAATGCCGCAATTGCTAAAACTCTTCTGAACGTTGTTCATTATGACCGTATAAAGTCGTAAGTCACGTAGAGATCAATAAAGTTTAAGGATGTCTCCTTACGCCTGGCGCTCAAGCTCCCTAATTAATCTAAAGTCCTTAAAATGATATTTTCGTGATACGAAAGCCTAACGTGACACAAATTGTTTTAATGGCAAAATATACAAAATAAATCTTTTGGCAACTTCTATTAAATTCTTGTTTTTTTTTCTCTTCCGGGTATCCACACTCAGCTACTCGGGTAGTTAGAAATAAACGAATCTCGGCATAGTATATGTAGGTACATTTTAAGTAAATATTTGATATTCTGTGGAATTTAATCAGATCTAAGTACTTGTTTGTTTGTTAGCTTTGTTATAAAGTTTACTCACGCAGAGTACAGCGGTTATAATGCTGCAACGCACAGTTCACTATTATAGACACTGCCCTATTAATGCGGCTGGCTGTTCGGTTAGGATCTATTGCGAAGCTATTTTCACTATAAAAAGGGTGAATTATAAAGTGCGAAATGTTCACACGGTACAAGAAGAATTCTGTATTTCAAATAATAAAGAATTTATCAATGTTCACCCGTTTGATCTAACAATACACGTACAATAGCAACAATTAACTTGGGCAGTCAAACAGGTGCAAGAAGGCACGTATTTGAATATCTGAAGATCTGAAGATCTGAAGATGCCTTTCAATATTTAATCAACTTAGCAAACGGCATCGACACGAGTCAGGCTGAAATACATCGCATCCAGACGGTTCTGCAAAGAAGTTCTGGGAAATAAGCACCCCATCGAAGCAATATAAGGTACGACATCCTCAATACTTTTCCTCTCTAAACCCAATCACTCATTTTCCAATTCATTATATATCTGAGACGTCTTTCTCAAAACATTTTTATTGAATAATTGGTTGGCACAGAATGTTGCTTGTTAAATAACAATTATCAAAGGAGAAAATGGTTCTTCACATTGAAACGAACTACATTTATTACCAGTGAATATCGTACAAGAGTGACTGTAAAAACCAGATGGTTTGTATCGGGGATGCAATGGCAGAAGGTGACATGAAATGTCTTGTGCGATCTGCAGAGGGGCTCTTGCTCTTGCTTTAATACGCTGCGCGTTGTTCTCCCTTTGAACGTTGAAGTTAAAGTGGTGGGTGAGGAACAGCATCCGTCTTACCACCCGACACTTCCTATCGGTTGAGATTTTGAGTTTAGCTCCCAGCCAACAATAACGCCATCTCTGCAGCGACTGTTTTCGGGAGGTGCAAAGGAATCAGTCTCATAGTGGCGGATTTTCAATACTAGCTAGACAGCTAGGTTGAATTCAGCCGCTTCTGGACGAAACATCGAGCGATCGGCTGCTCTGATCGTTATTTTTCATTCGTTTCTCTGATCAATACCAGGCGAATGCTGTAGCAGTACCCTACCAAACGGACCACGGTCCTCGAGCGATCTTTCCTTCTTCTTCCTTGTCCTATACTCAAGCCCGTACTGACACAGTGACATGCACTACACTACCACACATGGCGGAAGACCAGTCGGAAGGTTAGAGCTTGCTCCGACTGGGGTGGTGCCCCGCTCCGAAAAATGATACCTGGAGGCCCCCGTAAGCCGATGTGAGGGTCGGTGTCGGAACCCACCATTCAGCGGGGGAGGAACTCAACCAACTCCCGGAACAAAACACTCCCTATACTAACTGGTCTAATAACCAAAGCAGTTGACGTGCCGCCATGAAACATCAATTAATTAATCAACCAATCAATCAAGCGAGTCTTTTCTTAACTCTCGGGAGGGGGCGCAATAGCCGAGCAGCTTGTACCGGGAGCGGTGGTTCAGTGCATCAACTGATGTCACTGCAGTGCCTCTAACCGGGAGGTCCTAGATGACTGGATTATCGACACTATTTTCAGCTAGGTCGAATCCAATTCTCCGATCAACACCAGGCGAATGCCGGAGCAGTTCTCTAACAAACGGGCCGGGGACCGCGCGAGACCTTTCCCTCCTTTTCCTTGTCCTATCCTCAGCTCTTACACACACACACTTACACATGCACTACATTACCACACATGCCAGGAGACCGGTTGAGGACTTAGAACTGCCTCAGCTGGGACCGTGCCAGTTCATGGTACTCCTGATGGGCACCGGTTTCGCTTCGATGGCTTGTTAGCGAGCGACTTCTGTAGATAGATATGAAAAACGTTTCGCCAAAAAGACTTTTTGCAAATGAAGCAAACTGAATAATTTGTGCTGCAATTGTCGTACAATAAATTATCTTTTAGTACTAAATAAATGACTAAGATATGGATTTTACTTTCTGAAGTTATAGATTCGTATGAAATACGAATACGTAGGGAAATAATGAAAACATATTAGCAAAATAAAACGATACAACAATTTTGCACCTGTATGTTAGGATCCACAGTGATATATTCGACATGAATTAAAGGCAGGGCCTGACTTTGACTTATGTGCGCCCCTGGCTGTGAAATATTTTAGCGCCTATTTAATTTGCTTTTATAAGGATTTAAGCTATTTATATTTTGAATAAAAAGATATTGTTCGATATATGTAACCGACGCAAATATTGTGTACGTATAAATAATTGAATATACGTGCTCGTGTAAGAAATTCCCACCGCGATATTGATTATATATATATATATATATATATATATATATATATATATATATATATATATATATATGATATATTTGATTAATTAACCCTTTCTTTTGTTAAAAATATGAAAATAAATATTTCTATAAAAAACATTCAAAACTTCGCCTTATGAAATTTTCCATCCGCTGAAATTCGTCCGCCCCCAAAAATTGCGCGTCCCAGGCTGCAGCCAACTCAGCCTGTTGGGTGATCTAGCAGTGATTAAAGGGACACGCTTCCTTCTTGCTGTTGCTGACTCACTCGGCCAAACGCCTCCTCCACACGAGCCGCGAGCGTCGGAAGCGGTGGCTATGCGCACTTCCCACTATCGCGTCATTCGCAGCGGGACGTCCGCCCGCCCGCCCGCCCATCCGTCCGAAGTCCGGCGCCACGAAATGGCGGCGGTCGCGCAGAGCCAATGTCCACCTCCGGCTCCCTGGCGGCTGCTAATGGCCGGGCGAATGCGGCGCGGCTTATCCGCCCCCGCGCCGCCCGGTGACATTTCTATTATGGACGGACGTCGCCATCAAACTGTATTGGTCGTCCAGACGATCGCTCCGAATAATCGTGCGTGTTTCGCGTAGTGGCCGCGATGGAGTGCTACGCATACATGGCGGATTCCCAGCTGCGCGGGGATCGGGTCGTGTAGATGGACGGCGCGTGGAGGCTATCGGGCTATTCAATTGCTTCGTTTGAAGATAACGTATCGTATTTGTATAATTTGTAAGGAAAAAATGTTGCTAACTATTTAGTATTACTCGTCAATTTATGTTTAGTCAAATACATTGTTACTCCATTCAAAATAGTGAGGAGAATATACTTTCAACACTACTCTTCTTTTGAATCATCATAACTCTTGTTTTGAATAGCTTTACTATTGTTTTGAATAAAACATTTCTTTACCTCATTCTGTGGAATAAGGTCCCTAAAAGGTAAAAATATTCTATATAATATAATGCATAAAATATTCTGAGATGTTTTAAAATTGAAGAAGACTGCCAAAACTTAAGGTTTTTAATACAACAAAAATAGTTTGTTTTGTATTATTATATTCTCATATAAACGTTACTCATTAATTTGACTTGTAAATGTTACACTATTTAATTGGCAATAGTCTTATTTTTATTCGATACTGTATCTTAGTATAAGACTTCAAATTGCTTTTAGGTAAAACTATTTTTATTGAAGCAATTTTTTCACCCGTTCATCATCATCATTATTACTATCTTCTTTTTCTCCTCCTCCTTCTCCTTCGTCTTATCTTCCTTCTCCTTCTACTTCTTCTTATTCTCAAAGAGCTTTAGTAAACGTCGAAGAGTTTAATTATCCTTGTGATTTCACACACAAGGAATGACGACACTTGTACATAAATTTCATTATAAAGTACTCAATAGATATTGGTTAGGATGATCCGTAAAACGATAGATAAGTGAAAGTGAAACTACTAATGCACTCCGAAAGAAAAAAGTACATAAGAATCGTTTGTAATAGTGACATTTTTCCACTTCAAATGCAAACGAAAACTTACCTGTTTGTTGCATTGGCCTCCTGAAAGGGTTTTCACTCAAGGGCATTAACATTAATTTGTTACCACCATTAACATCAAAGTCACGCAAATTCCGATCCAATAATATACCAATTTTCTCAATTATTCTCTCCATTATTTCTTAATAATATTTTATACATTTTGTAGATCTTTCATTACAATCTTTTACTTTTGTAATAACGAAGTTATTTCCGAAATTCCAAAAGCACTTTCTAATGACTGTTATTAGGATCTATGGTTACGTAAACAATATGTGAGAGAACAATGAGTGGGTATAATACTCCAGAATCAATATTAACGTTTTATTTAACTTATATGTCGTGTTTATGAACATGAGTTAAAATATTATGTACTATAATGTCTTGCTAATGATCGCAATACGTCAATATTCACATCACCGTGATCATTAATAAATTCAATTACATTTAGTAATTTACAATTAGTAAAATAACTCTTTCAGGTTTTCTTTGCAGCGTGAAAATATAATACTTCCCAGAAAGGAATCCATGATATAATAAATCATTCCAAAAACCAGCCATTTGACAAACAATTCTTCACTTCAAAGTCTTAACATAAATAAAAAGAGAACACGAATCGGATAAGTGTTGTTAATTTGAACTGAAACGCGTTCGATTGAAAATTCCGACACCGCCCAGAGAAACATTTCAAACGCCAAACAAAGCAGCGACGGCGCCGCCGCTTCGCTTCGGGCTGCGAAGCGGAAGCGGAAACGGAAGGCACGGGAGACAGCGCGCCGGGGGCGTGACCTTCCGCCCCCGCCGCCCGCCCGCGCCTGTCACTCCCGCCGAGTGGCGGCGGCTGCGGGATCCGGGCCGGAGCTGCCGGAGGGGCGAGGCGGGGCGGGGGAGTAGGCGGGATGGAGTGGAGATGCCTCCAGGGTGACACTGGAGGACGGTCCGGGACGAGATTGCGATCTGGAGGCCTGGGAAAGGTGGGAGAGGGTTGTGGAAGAGAGATTGCAAAGCATGTAGCAGGGATAAAACTGGTACAAATTAATACCTGTTTGGTTTATGTTAAGGCCTTATTTTCCGTGGTGAGAATCGGGCCATCAGGCCGGCTCTTCCGTCTGATCAAGGAAATTTCGCTACGCTTCTTTCACCATCTAGCTGAGAAAGGAGGTATTGGGCGACGAAACAAGGGATTTAAATTTAGCTCAGAGGCTTTATTAGGCTTGAGGATATTTTACATGCAGTAAATCTACTACATGGGACAGCCGGATTTACTTCACATTCGCAAGAAGACGTACGGAGGAGGATTTTTTCGGCCCTAAAAATCCACGGCTTCGATCGGGTTTGAACCCGCAAATTTGGCTACAACAATACGTATAACGTTAACCGTTATACCATTGAAATATTTAAGAAGAAGAAAAAAGATAAAGTGGTAGGCAGGCTGCATGAAATGGTGGGAAGAGGAATGAGAGATGACGAAAAATACATATGTTGTGAAGTAAGTCGAAGATAATGCAAGACGAAGAACAACGCTATTTGAAAATGAGACTGAAACTAGGTGAAAGGAACATTTGAAGAGATATCGGTGGAGAAAAATTTAGTGAATCGAGGAACGTGCGATGTCAAGCCTTGTCTGTAGCAAAGCATATTGAAGGGAAGAGGGGAAAGATTTCCATTCGGTAACTGAAAGAAATCACGGACAGTCCGTGACGCGCCCAAGCGTAACCCAAGCAGGAGGCGCATGCTGCAGCAGCATCGGCGAGCAAGCGACGAGCATCATGAGCGGAGCTGCAGTCTGCAGCGCGTGCGGTAGCAGGCCGCGGGCCATAGAAGGGTCAGGGGGAGCCGAGCGAGGGGAGCGGCCTCCCGGCAAGGGGTGGTGGAGGGGGCGGGGGCAAGAGGCGACGGAAGACGCAGGGCACCGCCGCGCCGCCGCGCTGCCAGACGTCGACAATGGCGCATTAGCATATGTTTTCAAAACAGAGGCGCCGTCTCGGCAGTGCCATTGTGCGGCTAATCCACAGTCCGCCGCCTCCGGCCGGGTCCCCCCTCCGCTTCCCCTCGCCCTGCTGCTCCTCCTCCTCCGCCGCCGCCGTCCGCTCTCTCGCGCCCTCCCCTGCAGGGCGCCTCCGGAGCGTTCACTTTCTCACGCCGTCGCCGCCGGCGGAAGCGCGAGAGGGGGGAGGGGCATGCGGCGGAGACGGCGGTGGTGACGACAGTGAAGGCAGAAGCAGCTGCGGTGGAAGATTGCGGGGGCGATGACGACGGAGAGGGCGGCCGCGGCGGTGGTGGTGATGGCGGTGGTGGCGGTGGCGGGAGCGGAGGGTGTGGCGGCAGCTATGTCGGCGACGTGGGCGGGGCGACGGGGAAGCGGTGTGGACTATGGGGGAAGTAGGGGTGGTGGGGTCAGTTGGGGGCTGCGGGGAGGTCGTGGGCGCCGAGGGCTGCGGGGCCTGCGGGGGCGGCGAGAGCGGCGGGGGCTGCGAGCGATCCGGGGGCAGTGGTGGCGGCGGAGTCGTGGGGGCGACGGAGGCTCGGGTGTGGTGGGGGCGGCTGGGGCGACGGGGTGGCGGGGGCGGTGGGGGGGGGGGCGGGGCCGCTGGGGCGTGACTTGGGCAGCATGGGCGGCAGATCCAGTGAGGGAGGCAGGGGAAGCGGGAAGGGTGTCTGGTGCAGAGGGGGCAGCGGGGACGGCGTGGGCGGGGGCGATGGCGCCTCCGGCTCGGGGCGGCAACGGCGGCTCCATTGTCATGTCGCCTTTCAACCCTTCGCCTCGTCCGCCCCCGCGCCAGAGCGCCCCACCTGCGGCCCCTGAGGGACCTCCGATACCCGTTCACGTCACACGTGCCCGCTCGCCGCCACCGCCCCCGCCCCCACCGCCTTCTCCGCGCCGCCCCGCCCAAGGAAACTCGCCCGGAGAAAGGTTGGAGTGGCTTTGACAAGTCCTACGTGGATTCGCTTCTTGGTTGGGCGATGCTCTGCAGCCGCAGCCATCTGACCGCTAAAGCTGTCGTGGCACAAAAGCACCACAGTCAACACGAAATAATACTGATTATTGATTAAGAAAGTGACAGATTTAAATTTATATCTCTAGAAAAATCTGTTTCATCAATAACACTAATAGTACTTTTTGTTAAGTAAGAATACAGAGTCGGCTCGGTGGCCGAGATCGCTAAGGCAGTAGTGTCGTAGTGATCTTGGACCGAAGGGTCGTGGGTTCGAGAAAAAAAAAGAATACAGTAGCCACCTATATCTCGCTGCCATGCGAATCAAAGTTCCAATAGCGCGTAAGAAATGATTGTTGCGTGGAAGGCAAAGTAAAATAAACCCATAATGTCATCCAAATCATTATTGTGCATTCTTTATGACCATATTAAGCAAACATCCAGTTGTGTAATACTTGACCAACATTTGCTTGTCAGAGATTGCTTGTCAAGAAATATAACAATAAATTGTACAAGACTTAAATTTACTATTATATACCAAGTTATATAGTATAATATACTAATTGTATATGTTACACGCAAAAATTACTGAAATGTAGCCCTTGGAGTTGTCGTTCTAAATTGTCAAAAAATGAATTTCAATCTCCAGAAATTAATAAATATACTTTTTCCAACAAAGAATTAAGAAATGGAGTTTTCTCTGTTCTCATGTTACTCTAACTATTCACAGTCCAATCAACGGGTGCCAACCATTATTATTTTCTTGTTAATACATAAGTAAAAGATCAAAGCGTATCATTTACACAGTAAATGAGGAGTAAGCGCATGTCGATGTTTAATATTTTCGAAGAGGTAAAATTTAACAATTTGATGCGCCTCACATAGACGTTTGTGAAATAAAGAGTTATTGGGCTCTCGAGTTTCAGATAATCGAAATTATTCTCTGGAGGATTATTTTACGTTTCTGTTTCACACTGGCACACCTCAGCAATTAGAAATCTTTAATCAAAGACTGCTTGAAAAGAGCTCGATTCGAGGACGAGTTGCAAAAGAATAAAGCTTGTTTCCCGCTAAAAGAATTCGTAATTAAAACAGTCGTTAGAGACACGGACTCGCAGGCGGGAGAAAATGAATTTTCCTCCAAGCGATCCATTTGCTTCAATGAATTACCTCAGAATCGTTTATCACTAAAGCAAAGAGAAATAAAAAATACATCAATCGCAAATACATGTTCTGTTTAGAAATCTCCGTGGAAAAGGCGCGAGCTATCACGAGAAAGGATTGCATCACATACACGTCGGGTGTAAGAAATTGAATTTCCTGCGGAACGGGGGATTGACTGGGTGTTTTGAAAACGACGCACCGGCAGCGGTGGCGCCGCGCGGCGGAGGTATCGTGAATGACGGGGGCGCACCTCATCCAACCTCCGGCCTTTCAATTCTCCTCAGCACTCGCCGCCTGAGCTGCTGCCTGCTCCCGCCCGCTCTCTGCGGGCACGCCCGCTATCGCAGTGGGCGCAATCGGGATTCTGTGTGGGCACCACAGAAGTCTGTAAGGAGACTCAACTCTGGTAGTGTGGATATGTATGAACCCTTGCGTGGTTTACTACTCCTCACAGTCTTGTTCTACCTGGGGGAGGGTTAATCTCCGGGACTGACACCTAGATTTTCGCTCCCCCCCACACACACACACACCGGCACAAGTACGCCGACAAGCTGGAATCTGGATACCACCAGAACGCAGTTTGCCTACTCATTCAATGCCTGGGTAGGGCCACCCTACTAGCTCAAAGCTGACGACTTTCCCGGCCGGAACCGGAGTCAAATCAAAGCGCCTTTCACATGCGGCGGTACAAGTCCAGAGAATCGATACCCTTTGCCCAGAGTATCGAGCCACTCCCATGACGAAGCCAAGAGCCCAACAGGAAGCCACCCGAACTGAGGTCCTGGCTGCTCGGGGCACCTTCCCGTCCCCACACTGCCTCCACCTTGAAGCTATGGACGTGAACACTGCCGGAACCTAGGCAAACTAACAGGAGGCTCGTTGTGCCAGTCTGGACTTCTATATGTGGAATCCGGAGCATTCTGAAGAACAGCGCAACTGGTAGGTTGCTGGGCAAGACCCGGCAACATGGAGTTTAGCATCACCTGTCTGCCTCCACTTTCAAGCTAACGGCGTGAGTGCCGACGTGAAACGCAGGGTCCGGATGGTCGTCTACAACTCTCCACCAGAGATCGAGAGCCTACGCGGTCGTCGAGTATGTATGAAAACCGTCGGCAGCTCATCAGAGTCACATAGCTTCTTCATCACAATGCGAGAACCTTTTAAGGCATTTTCGGCCAATGAACTCCAAGCTAATGTGCCGAATCTACGTCATCTACATTTAATAAAATAATGTAGGCTTTCACGGCTAGATATACTATTAAAAATACCTTCCGGGCTGGATTGCGGTGGTCTGTCGGACATTTTTTTTACCCAAACGCTCCATCTCCATTTGCTTTCGCACACTAAGGGTTGACACTCCAGCGGCGGTAGCTTTGCTCAAGTAGTCGTTATTGGCTGAGAAAAGTGGAGGTAAATTTCTTCATTCACCGCGTAATGTCGTAGAAGCTGTGGGATTCCGATTAGCTGGCGTCGTTTTCGTACGTATCTCCATCTCCCACCAAGCCTCCAACATCGGAGTTGAGTGCTCTTCTTACAGACTTCGTGGTGGGTACACCTGCACGGGCACATGGCATGGGGGATTCGTTTCTTTCCCGGTATTTTAATTCCGGTAATTCAAGAATTTGGGTCGGACTGCCCGCGGTAGCTGCAGTTGCGCGCGTGGCGCTCACTGGACTAGAGCCGATCAACCCGAGCGTCTTTTATCACCTCCCGTGGGGCTGACTCGAACGGTAGAGGGCTACCTCGGTTGCCCTCAGGTAATTGCTGGGCCAGGGCACATCAAGTGGGACGCCCACTTGAGCTGCCGTGATTAAACCTATCAATTAATTTTGCTGCAGGCCACGAGGGATATTTTCTTCCCCTGATCGTATAATGTAGCCAGCCCAATCGGGATTCTGTGCGGGCATACCTGTGCAAGTGCCAGCCATGGGGAATTATTTTCTTTCCGGATCGTGTGATGTGGTTTTCATCTGGGATTTCTTAATTTTTCCATTTGATATATTTTTACGAAAGAATGTATGCTAAAACTGACAAGTTCAAGATCCAATAATTTACTTGTTCGTATGCCTACCACTAATTTTGTTTGAAATTAAATATAAGACATTTAAATATGATTTGTTTTTCAAACAAGTTGCCAGATATAACAGCAGGGACAATAATGACATAATGACACAATCACCCTCTCCTAAGCGTGGATTAAAATTTGGTCAGTTGTGTGTGCGTTTTAGCGTGACGAGAAAAAGGAAGGAGCTGTGGAGTTGGGAACGATAGATTGTGATCGAATTGTAGTTGTTTGAAATGTTCTGTCATATGAAATTCTGCCGAGATACCTACATTTGTATGGGGAATAGCCTCTCTCATGGATCGATGCGTGCCCCATGTGAAGAAGTTCTTTACGGGGAAAGAGCGATGGAAAATGAACTTCATATTTATCAAGTTCATTAAGATCCTGGAATGACACGATCGACAGGAAAAATGACGCTAAGTTGTTTTGGGGAAGAGTGGTGGTGATTGCAGATTAGGCATAGAGATTTTTTTAATTATGCTCGAACAGCCACTGCAGATTATTGTTAAGAACTCCTGTCAAAAATGAAGTAAAGATTCTATCCAAAACGAAGATAGAGGAAGAGAGGGTAGACATCCTTAGAAAATACGAAAGGCTTCATCCAGCGAAAATAACACAAGTTTTGCCACATCCGCAGTTCCATTTGACCTCAAATGGTTTCTATTCGTTTGAAAGGTTTAAATGAGACTTAAAAGGCACGTTTATAATGATTAAGTTAGCAAAAGAGCATGGATATAATCCAAACACTAATAACAGGCATAACATGCTTATAGAAAACTGGAAAAAATTTATGGATATTGGAGGGAAACGCTTCGAGAGATCTCATATGCAAATAAATGTTTGGCAATAAAGGATTTGCTTAAAAACCCCTCGCCCTCTCCCGCTCATATTTCAATTCTATTACTTATATGAAAATGAAATAGAAATTGAATACATATACTGGAAAATATATGCAAGGTAACTTGCTTAAATTCTTTAATATTTTTTCTGATATTTAAGTCATAGAAGAACTACTTATGGAAAAATTACATCTTTTAACGATGAGGGACGTGTTATCAGTACATATTCTATCCGTAACTAAACAACAATCTACCAAGTTTGTTTATTAATAATTGCGTTGTTACTGTTATAGAGCTTCTGTTCACAAACATTAGTTTACATATAAACATTAGTCGATTCCTGAACCACTTGGCTACGGAAAAGACAGAAATACAATTTGGTCCTCCAACTTTTGGTCGTTATTACGCTGTTCAGACGAGGGAACTGCCAATAAGCTTCTCCAAAAACATCGAAGTGGTTTAATAACATATTTTTGAACAGGGAAATATGTACAAGAAGCCATCAGTTATTTGGAGTATTATGATCGGCACTTAAGAAGAAACCAGAAACATCCCAGCACTATAATTTCCGAGGCGACAGACACACCATCAAAATCAGAACCGCGCTAATAACACACACGTCTCTCCGGGGGAGGAAACGCCCCACAGCCGGCGCTCTGGGTGGTGCGGCGGGCAGTGTGCTGTGCGCCGCACCCCACATCCCGCAACCACCCCCTCCAGTCTGCCACGCCCCCTCCCTCCCTCCCTCACTCCCACCCGGCCCACGACGCGCGAGCAGAGCCGCACCGCAGCGCTAGTCAACGCCACTAGCTCTAATTGCTAACATTGATGTTGTGAGAATTGTTAATTACCGCGTTTCATTTAACTAATAGGGGCGCTGGGACGCACTCGCCGCCGCCCGCCCGCCCGCCCGCCCGCCCGCGCGCGCGCGAAGTGCGGGGGGGGGAGGGGAGGGAAGGGAAGGGAGGGGAGGCGTCAGGAAACAGCCGCGCTCGACGCCTGCGGTAGGGAAGTGATGAGAACTGTGGACGGGGGTGGGGAAGGCAGCTACGATGACGGGGAGGATTAAGAAGGAGAAAATTATATAGGAAAAAAGAAGATAGGAGATGTAGGATTTGTGAAGGTGATGTAGATACAAGGAAACATATGGTTGAGAGTTCTCTTACAAATGGGAATGGATAATGAATGGCGAGGGAAGAGGGATATTATGTAACGATAGACATAGGAAAAGAGCAAAAAAGGGTATAGAAAAACTAAAGGAGGAAGCAGGAGGATAATGTAGGAAGAGGAGGCGTTATGAAGGAGAAAGTCTAGTAAGTATATGAATATGTTTTATGGAGAAAGGTGGGGAGGTAGATATATGAGAAGGGGACGTGAACGGGGCGTTACGTAAATCAGGAAGGAAAGCTGAGGAAATAATGTGAGAAGAATGTGCGAAGTGGGGATAATATTTGTAATGATGCTTTAATCATATCTGTAAACTAGGGTTAATAAATGAATGATGATTAAGAAGATGAAAATTGTCTATGAGGCAAAAATTGAGAAGAATAAAAAAAGGTTAAAATTCAGGAAGAAAGCGATTTAAAGAAGGGATAGGAAAATTATTTCTTAGGAAATAGCAGTGGTAATTGGTAATGGGATGAGTGGTTTAGCAAAACAGCCAGCGTATACATATTTTATCTTTGCATACTGATTGAGAAAGTCGCATGTTTCAAAATAGATGCTAATCTTTGTTCTAAAAAAAACAACAATAAAAAACAAAAACGAATATGGGCAACTAGGCGGGCTTCACAAATTTAAATACGAATCGCGGTATTCGAAATCCTTAAGATTTTGTTTCCACTTTAGATGAATTTATTATCAAATTATAGTTGTTACTAAAAAAATACTGTTAGTACGATACTCAAACTTCCAATAGCTGTTATTCTACCAACTGCTTTTTTTTATCGATCATCCTATTTAAAAATCATAGTTTCCCCATCATTGCTGAAACCCTGAATTTAAGTTTTGATAGCCAGCAAAGCACGATAGGTTGTTACACATTCATATCATTAAACGAAGTTAATGAAGAGAAAAAAATACATTGAGTCATTATTAAAAGAAACAAAAACGACCAGGAGGTAAAATGTTGGAAGAGATAAAACACGATTCCTAGTTGATCAAAGAAGACCGGAAGTGGCAGCGGAGGAGAGAACCGCCTGGCAAGCGATATAGCACGCGCCTGCGAAGTGCATGTGCGGGAGCTGCATTTGGGCGGGCGGCGTAGATGCGCCTTTGGGCACGACTAGGTCGGGGGCGAGGCGGCGACACAGGTAAACCAATATTCCACAGCCACGTGCGCGGAACTGCCGCAGAAACCCCAATATAGCAGGCGAGGGAGGCGTCGTGCAAGCCAGCGGAGCGAAGCGGGATGGGGGTTGTGGAGGGGGGTAGAAGGGCGCTTCCCGTCGCTCGCAGCGCCTCCCGCCGGCGCCGCCGACAATTACTCGCGCCGCAGCGCTGCTCTTCTGTTTTACGCCACGAGCGGAGGGGGCGGAGGCCATGGAGACGGAGGCTGTCGGGTAAACGAACGATTCGATGGCAATGTGGAATCACAGAGGGGAGAACGGGAACACCGTCATTGTAAATGACATCGACGACAGTCAAGAGTGGTAAGAAAGGCAGTAACGGGGCTAAAGATGTTTACTTTTATTGGAGGTGGTGGTTATGGTGAAGGTGATGAGGGAGATGGCTACGTAGGTGCTGAAGTTGATAGAGGCGAAGAGAAGGTGGAGGTCATGCTGAAAGCTTACTTTCGAGGAGTGGAAATAGTGAAGGTAGAAGTCATGAGGTGGTTACTTGTGATGACAGAGTTGCTGGAGGTAGTTCTGGTAAGAAGAGGACGTAAGAGTTACAAATCTGCAGAAGGGGACAGAAAACCAAGCTGGAATGTAAACGCGTGGAGTGGGGCATGACGTTGAGTAGTTTGAAGATTAGAAGGCAGGGAGAAATGGACAGCAGATATGCAGATTGTATCAGGAGCGCGGTGAAACATCTGCAGCGGAGAGGACTGTATTAAAGTAGACAATAGAAGGAAATGGGCACCGTGACAATATAATGAAGGGACCGGTGAGGAGAGCGGGGAGGGGAGGGATTGGGTTTGGTGGGCAGTGTTGAGATGGAAGAGGCGCTACGAAGGGAGCAGGTATGGGTATCATGGGGGAAGAGGCGTGGAGGGGTGGGGAGGAGCAGGGAGGGTTGGTGCAGGGAGGAATTGGGTTGGGTGGGGCGGGGTGGAGATGGTAGAACCGCTGTTGATGGTGGTGCGAAGGGAGAGGATGTAGGTAGCGTGGGGGAAGAGGCGAGGAGGAATGGGGAGCGGCAGGGAGGTATGTAGCGGTGAGGGGAGGGATTGGGTTGGCGGGGGGAGGAGGAACTGAGTTGGGAGGGGCAGGGTGGGGACGGAAGGAGCGCTGTCGATAGTCAGTGGTGCGAAGGAGCGAGTGTGCGAGAGTAGAGGGGGGAGTGGGGCGAGGAGGGATGAGAAGGGGCAGAAAGGGATAGGGCGGGGATGGACTGAGTTGGGCGGAGCGGTGAGGAGCAGGGAGGGGAGAGTTAGGCAGGGGTGGGGAAGGGCGGGGCAGAGCTAGCAGCGGAGCTTCCACGTGATTTAGACTCCCGTTCGCCGCGTTAATTGAAATTTCTGGCCTCGGAAAGAACCCGGGCAATTAGGATGAATAGATAGTCCATAAGTTATACGTTCTTTTTAAACGAATTACCTCGCTCTCTTCGCTCCCGCAGGTGTGTTACGTTTTGCAGGTTTTCCTGTAGTGGATTTCGCCTCCGCTTTCAGACTCAAAGCGTTTAACGGGCTGCGAATTCAGCTTGTTCGGTGCTTCGTTCAGGTTAAAACGCACTCGACAGGGCGTGTATTTTTCGACATGCAGGAGGTCTGAACATTTACGGCTTGTGTGTAACAAATGGTTTGTCTGTATGTTGGATAATAAGTTCAATGTTATGAAAAAATGAATATTAATAGATACATTGAAATATTTAAAATCTTTCATCATTAAGTATAAGTATAAGTAAATTTCCTGATATAAAACCCGTCTTATCTAACTCTTCTACTTCAGGAACAAGAAGTTTTCGATGTAACTCACCTTTCAGACATGTTCTTCGTAATGAGCTGAAACATACATGGCCATAGGTCAATGTTCCCAGGTATTAGGGAGAAAGGAGACGCAGATGACATTAAAGAAGTAACTGATGAACATTCTTCGTTAGTAGCTTTTTTATTTCTAGAATAGAGTAATAAATTGGCTATGCACCACACATGTTCTGGGCAACTTTACAATGATCGTTAGTATTAACATTATTGTGCTAAAAGCTTGTATATATATACTGATTTTTTCTTACCTATACGAAAGTAGGAGTGGATAGACCCTTGTTTGTCCTTATTGTGCTTAACCACGTTAGCGACACTGTTCCAAGACATATCTCTCAAGAAAATGCGTTGGCAGAGAATAAAGTTTACCATTGAGTTGATTTTTCAATGGCAATTAACAATTACATTCTTCAAGTAAAGTGGTCAGCATATGTAATTATTATGCTATTTATACAAAACACTGATTTCTAAAACAACATAAGGACGGCGTGGGAGTTACAGAGACGCGACATACACACAGCCCCGTTCCCGAGGTCATTAATTGACATATTAAAATGCCCGCCCACGCAATGAATGCCAGGTGTACAAGGGAATTATTGGTACTCTACAAAGCAGTTCGGTTCCGTTCTTTCAAAGTTGTTAATCCAATAGTTTATATGGAGTTGGTATTCTTTAGCCTTGAGATTATTGAACCTAAACGCTCTATTTTTGAAAAAGGACAATTATTTGAGAACTTTCTCTTGAGAACCACAACTGATATTTGTTTACTAAATGTTTGTTTTATTCAATGGGATTATGAAATGTGCCACTGTTTGTAGAACGACAGGAACATCTGTTACAACTGCGTACATGTAATGCGAATTAATGCAGATTTGAAGGAGGAATTTATTCTCTGGAATATAAATGAAAGAGCAATGCGAGAGAATTTCTGCGGATTGATCATGTTTTCAAGGAACACCCAAAATATTTCCATGGCTGTTCACAATGAACTTCAAAGAACAGAAACGAACATTTTTCCTATTTTCAATCAACAAAGGAACTCTTGCACGAAACTCTGTCCCCTCATTAAGTATTTAAAAATACATGGGAAATCTCTCCGAGTTAAATAGAATGTAATACTGAGCAATTGAAACGTCGTGTACGAATTTGATCTCGCGGTTCTAATTGCATTTTACAAATAAATATCTGGAAACGGCAGAGACCTTCTGGAGCAATAATTTGTCTAAAAAGAGATTTATTGAAAGAGAGACGGGAAGTAGTCTACGTACATTAACTTTAACATTTCAGTTCATTTTGCAAATATTATTTTTTCTGTTTCATTTTTTGGTCACAGAGGATTGAAATATAAGATACAAATGTGACGATGAATTAATTCAAACATTTACACGGAAGAGCAATGCATTTTCTGGTCCATTTCTACACAGTAATCTGGAATAAAATGTACAACACATAGATAATTTCACTTTTCGAAAGTTACGTCAACAGGGCTTGGCTGAGAAACGTTACATTCATAGAAAATTAATTTAATGTTGTTTGAATTCAATTCTTTCAATTCAAACAGTTTAATGGAGATATATCGTATAAATAATTTAAGTTTCGGAATGGATTCAAGGGTGACAAACATCTTGCTGAATCACTGATGTCAGATGGTAGAAATACTCAATTCATGGAAGAAACTTAAAGATAATGGCAACAGAAAAATACTCAAGACTCTTCTACAATATTACAAACTTCTATCAAATACATTTTCGACATACATGGAAAAATACACCTGTAAATCGTAACTATAGAGCGTTTCTTATCCGACATCATACGGCAAAAATGAACGTAAGAAAGTCGAGGTCTCGTTTTATTTAACAAAACATCGATTGTCTTGACTAGACCTCAAGATGAAAATACTCCTCGATCAACAACACAACTTTTCACTACGCTGCACAAAGAATCACCAAAGCCCGACCGCGGGGACAGAATCTCGTGAGCCGGTGCGCGGCTTACGCCGCGGGGCCGTCTGGGAACAGTGTCACGCGTGTCCTACCCGCACGCACGCACCTTCACGCTCGCACGCATGCAGGGGGGCGGCGGCGGCGTCGTGCGTGCGGGGCGGCGCAGGCCGGCGGTCCGCGGATCGACTCCGCGGACTGGCAGCACCGGGTCCTGCGCCCCGCTCGCGACAGGACCGTCTTCCGTCTTTCTGGTTTCTACTCTGGCGTACAAAAAAGACTGCACCCCCTCCAGTACCCCTCAAGTTCACCCTTCACAATGTCAGTGTCTCTTTTTGAATGTTTTTAGCAAATTATACAATGTTTCTCAAATCTGCATGTTTTAGTTTTGAATGCTTTTGCAGTTCAGTAACATCACTGTTAGTCTTCTAAATACCCACAGTTTTTTATATTAAATATAAGCGCTTTTGTTAGTATTCCGCGGAAGAATCTTTGCTCTGTATATCGCAAAGTTTGCAACGAAGCATACATAAGTAGTAACATATATTTGGCGTCCGGCGTGTCCACGTCACAGAGCAGCGGAAGCGTCCGGTCTCTTCGCCGCCGTTCCGTCCGTTCCAGCCTTCTGAGGTAGTAGCACCGAGTGGCACCTGCGGTGGGCACGACCCACCACCACCACCACGAACACCATCAATACCACCACCACCACCACTACTACTACTTCCTCTGCTTATTGCAGAGAGAACGGTGTTTGCAATCGTCATTTACCAAAGGTAGCGGAACGCACTTCCGAGCTTTTCAGTTGCGGCGTCCTGTCCGCGGCCGAGAAGAACACACACAGAGAGACGGGCGACGATGACGGAGACGGCGGCGGCGGCGACGGGAACCAGACATCCGTCGCCGCCCTCACACCGGGTACGGGGAGTCGGGGTCGTTCGGATTCCACGTGTTGGCTGAAACACACACACAGGCAATTGATCAGATTGGCAGGGAAATAAGCATCGGAAAGGGAGGTAGTAAAGAAAATTTAAAGCTTTTAAATTATTAAGAAACGGTGCGCCAGAAAAGTCTCCTCGCACTGAGCCGAATTAGGGCATCCCATTAAAAATTCCGTTTATGATGGTAGAAACCAGAATACTGAATAGGACAACACTTTCAGTATCTATTATGATTGAGGCGAGTATGCAATTTACGTTTTTCTTATTGCAAGCTACCACTCGTGCTGCCTTCACAATTTCTGTTGCAAGCAGTCTCAGCAACAAGGTACCACTGCGGAGAGTCTTTCCCGCGCGCCATAGTTTATTAAATTGGAAATTATAACTTTCTTCTGGTCACCGAATTCCAATTTTTGTCATTCCTACAAGAAAACTATATTAATTTAAATATAAATAAATCAACATCGTACCAGAAACAATATTATGTGCATTGACACATTGAATTTTTAAACTTAAGTTCATGGGTTCAAACCTGGATGGGAGTCGAGGATTTTGGGTGGACGAAAAGTCCTCAAATGAAACGTTTGCATCACGAAAAATTACTCTGGATTAATCGTTCGGAAAATCCAGTCCTAATCAGATTCAATATTCGTTTGGTCAGGAAACAAATAAAGGACAGATACGTGGGAGATACTTGTTGCAAATTTTGGAGAAAACGATTGGTTGCGTTGGGAGCCCAAGTTGTGCCTAACTCGAAAATGCCCAATAAATCATTCCATGTCAGTGATGAGCAAGAGCATTAAAGCCAACACATTTTAATATCTATCTTTATTACTCAGACTTGGACGGCGAGTGCGCTCCTACCTGCTTGTGAAATCTATGCGTAGGTCTTTGTCACTACCAGTCATTTGTTCCCAGCTCGACAGTGTCGGTGGAGCGTATTGAGTGCACAGTTTGGTAGTTGTTCCGATGTGTTTTGCTTATGAGAAGCATAATGAAGTCTCTTACAAACATTATTTAATGCAGAATTTTAATAATAAAAATAACTTAAAACAGAATTTTGAAAAATTACGTTTCTTCCGTGTTAGCGTAGTTTCAATTGAATAACTATGCAAAAGTTTACAACGTGCCTTGTGCAATCGAACGTTTATTAAGTTTTTGCCGTAGAGCATGCAGTACATAGCAGCTAGAACATACTAATTTGTATAGATAGTTCAGTTACTTCCTCCATGAAAATAGGAATAAATTATGGTTTAAGTTGTTTAATAAAAACTCTTGAGCAATAAACTGTGTCAAGACATTCGGTGACGCCTCTAGCATTCGTTAATCATCCTATTCTTTTCATTCGCCCTGATAACAGGCCTAGTATGGGTATCGTTCGTTCTCGATAATGACAGAGCCGAATCTAGCACTCTCGAACATGACGGTCTCGGCGCGCTGGTCTCGGCGCCGAGAAGGATCGGAACTGAATGTCTTTGTGACCAGTTTTAAAAGACATGCATTCAATGTCCGAGCATTAGAAACAACATTAATATTACAATTTACGATGTATGTACTAGAAATTCAATAAATTTATTTCTTTGTGACGTTTTAAAAGACATGCATTCAAAGTGCGAGCATTACAAACAACATTAATATTGCAATTTCCGGTGTATGTACTAGAAATTCAATAACTTTATTTCATATTTCGAGTCTCATTTATTTTATGTTTGTTCGACAATGAGTATGAAACATTCGCGTCAAGTTCGTCTTTCTGGAGATCTCTCATTTGTTTTTGTTCCTTAATTCCATATACATGCTTCTCACTTCTTAAAAAGTATTAAAATGTTTTTTAAAGACAGTGAAATAATCAAATATTAGCTTTAATAATCGTAATAAAATCTTTAAAATAATGAATAGTAGAGAGAATATATATTATCGAATGATTTCTCCTTCTTCTTAAAACTTTTTATTTCAATGAATCAACGTCTGTCTACGTAACTGCGTTATTTGTTTGAATAATTATTATTGCAATGAAAATTTAAAAAAGTACGTTATCTTAAATTTTAAGCTCATGAAAATGATAACAATACGTCTTTCATATATCACAATGAAACCTTTAACACTAGGGACTATAAAATAAGAAGATTTCTCGGAAACTACTTAAAAGACAAATGCTCCTGCTGTGGAAGTGTTTGGCCAAAATCTTAAAGTACTTGAAAAGTCTCATGTTTTTGACATTTTTCTTTTAACTTGACGATTTAAATTAATTAGGACAATGTTAATTTACACACTGATTACCGAATATTCTGTTGCAAATCACCGAGAACCATCGATAGTACAATTGAGGTTAAATCATCCCTGGTGAGGTCGCAGGATTCACCGACCGCAACAAACAGTGATATTTGTAGAACGCAGAACAGTGTATGATTGAGAGATGAAACAGCAAGGCCCTACTCTGAACAGTTGGAGAGGAGTAGAGGGCGAGAGATGTGGGAGGAAAGCGAGAGCTCGCAGAGAACGGATAATTAAACAATGTATGAATACAGATTAGAAACAAAAAAAATTGTTCGACGAAGAAACCAGAAAATCGTACTGCTTTCAAAATAACTTATGATACAGTTTTTAATGTGGCGTTTTATTTTGCGAGGTGAAAAGATAGTATTACGAGCCCGAAAGTCCGAGATCGGCGAGCCCAAAAGACGCAAACCTACGAGCAAAATAAAATAACTTTTACTAGTGTATTGTATACTAATTTTTAGACAGTCTTACTGACTTTCTTTTTATTTTAATTCTACTTTACAAATCACTAATTTGGGTTTTAAGTTTCGTGAAGATACTGCGGTCAGACGAAATTCCTTTGTTTTCACTGTTGCATCTACAGTTTTATTTGAGCTTTTAGTCATAGTTGGACTTTTAGTACCAATGATACAAATCGAATGGTTAGCATGGCTGTGCATGCCTTAAAAGAAACAGCTTTTGCTGGTGGCTATTGTAAAAAAAACTGTTTGATGCGCCCGATAAGCTTAAGCTTTATTAGCGTACGCACGTAAATACTTTTATAAGCTTTATTACAATACTTGCTTTACCCATTTGCAGTAAGATTGCCAACGTAAAAACGGGAATGTTCGCAAATCGCGGGGAAAATATGTTGGGTTGCAGTCTTGCTGCATTCTACTTATGGATAACACGGAGCAAATTTATCTAGTCTTGTGTGACAATATATCAGAGATACACGAAAGAGAGAATATGTAAAAGAGAGATGTAAACATTGTAAACATATTTCTTCTCAATTCACGTTTCGATTTTTGGATGGGAAGGAATAGAGAAGGCAAAGGGTGGAATACGAAGTACAGGGTGATGTAATGCAGGGCTACTCAAGTGGGTTCACTTGGCTTACCCGGGCCAGCGCTCATCTGCGTGCGGGTAACAGAAAGGCCCGCTGCTTGTCGAGTCAGCCAGTGGGTAAGGGACGGGGCAGGCGCCGCTCGTATTGCTGATAGAGGGGAAAGCAGGGGTAAAGGAGACCGGTCAAGTGAAAGGAGTGGCAGGAGCCACTGCAGCGCGCGCCCGCGGGCAGTTCGGCCCGAAGTCTTGCATTTGAGCAGCCCTGATCTAATGGAACATGGAGATGCGAGGGGGCGGGGGACGAGCTGGGTCAGAGGGTTGGAGATCCCCCGGTGCGGAAATTTCTGCCCTCGCTGGCCCCCCGTGGGGGCGGTCGGCTCCCGCAGGGGCGGCGGCCAATCCGATTCTATTTGACGGGCGCTTCTGTTGGCTGACGCTCGCCTGATAGTTGACATACGGCTCGCGCGCTGGCCTAAGCCTCGCCTCGCCTCGCTCTCTCCGGCGCCTCCATCACCCGGATTCCCAGCGTGGTTCCACTCACCTTTGTAGTACATCTCCCGGTGCATGCTGGGGCACTTCTTGGCGCTCTGCAACAGAAACGGCAAACGTCAGGGGCACGAACACAAGCAACGCCATCGAGGCGAATTTGGAGGGACAAGGGGCCAAAGTGCTGTTATCGCGAAGCGCTTTCCCCTTGTATCAAAATATTTGCTTACTTTTGTACTTCCTTTAGATATTTAACACAACTATATGTGTATATGAATACTCAAAACAATCTAATAAACATAAGCGTTGGATCAATGAATGAAGAGGCTACAACGCTAGCTTTAAATATGCATTTATGCTTTAATATATTCTTCTGAAACACGGTTACAAAATGCCGTTTTGTAATTTGACAATACTAATAGAAAAATTATGTAAACATTAAAAATGCTACTCTATGCAGTAATGGGGTACTAACTAGATAACGACGAAAATTTCAGGGTCTAAAGAGGAAAATGAGGTAGGCACACGTTAAATAAAACACTTTGCATATGAATACTTCCATTTAAGACATACTACAACAAAAGTAGTAATATATACTTCAGCGAGAGAAGGAATTCGATTTTGTGATTTACTTGTATTTCTTTGAACGTCAACTGCTATGGTCCTTAAGTATAGTGCATGGTGTATCGTGCGGTGTGACTGTGTTCGTTGTCCGAGGAATGGGGACATCCGGCTCCGAATTAAACGTCGGAATGCGAGGTGTTTCATCTTCCAGATATCTCCTCATACAACGAGGCGCCGCCCACGCAGAGCTACATTCTAAGTTTCCGACATGTGAGGTCGTGTATTGCATGTAAATGTGTGTGTGTGTGTGTGTGTGTGTGTGTGTGTGTGTGTGTGTGAGAGAGAGAGAGAGAGAGAGAGAGAGAGAGAGAGAGAGAGAGAGAGAAGAGGGAGAATAGGACAAGCTAAAAAGGAAGGAAAGATCACGAGTGGCCCGTAGCTCTTTTGTTAGGGTACTACTCTGGCATTTACTTTATACTGATTGGAGAAAACACGGGAAAGTACCTTACAGAGCAGCCAGCTACTAGAATTCTCCTCCAGATAGCGACTGAATTCGAGGTGATGTCTATTTAGCAGATGTCGAAAAAATGAAACAATACCATACGTATTATCAAAAATAAAATACTCTTGGTTTGTCGCAATTGTTATCGTATTTATTATTATGGTGTTATAAATGACTGCAAGCAAAGAATTAAAAATGTATTTTGAGATGTATTCTTGCTCGTAAACAGTTCTACCACAGTTCGTGAACCATTTTTTGGAAATACATTATATAATGTATATAATCAAATCATAGTCACATTTATTCCCATTGATATGCCTAGAACGTTTCACAAAATGTAAAGATCTCGCGTAACCGCAATATAGAGAAATTTCAGGTATTGGATTTTGTCCGGAAGAAATGATGATGACATTGTGTCTCTTCGTAAAACTAGAGACATTAAGCGAAAAACGTTGCTCGTGTTTACTCGAAGGTGTAGAACTAATATCGTTTCCATTCAATCGGTATTAACACTTTTTGCTAACTTTATACCCAACACATGAAAAGGAATTATCCCAAGAGAAAAATCGTACGTAGGGGCAAGCGCACAGAGAGGAGGCAGGCTCCCGTGGCCCCTTAAAAAAATTGAAAGGGACTCCCTAGTTTTACAAACTCATTTCATTTCCACTTATATATTCCGAACCTGACTATCTAGGAGGTTTGGAATACATTTGGAAAGGAGGCTCTACAATTAATCTGAAAACATGTAGATGATTGAATGCAAAACATATTATGCTTATTAATTGAACCATTAATAATCTCAATTTACCTGGAGTATTATTTATTTATTTACTACAAATTAGAATGTCAAATGGCAATAGGTTCAAATGAAGAGGGGTCCCAGAAATAAATTTGGGATGTTATCCCTCATCATATCCTTCGTCAAGGAATAATACTTCCTCTCGCGACAACATGGAGAACAATAATATGAATAACTAAATTTCCCACTGAAAAATACGTGCACAGATAATGAAGTTACATTTATGCCCAGAAGCAAAACAATTTAATCCCAGAAATAAAGTTGCCCCCTCCCTCTTGTGTTAAGCAGCGCACGCAAATGGCAGCAGGTGATGGGGACGTTCATATCGACGTGCGGTTTATTTAGGGAGGGCGGTGAAGGGCCCTCTGGCGCGCGTGTAGAGCACTCGAGCGCCCCTCGCTGTCACGCCCTTCCGCGGTTCGGGTCTCATGTCCCACCCCGTCAGCCCCTACACCACACTCCCCTCTTCCCACTCCACCCCGCTTAAACCCCACACACTTATCCCACCTGTCCCCTCGGAGGCGCCCTTGCCACGCCTTTTGCTCACAGCCCTCGTCTCCCAAGCGATTCGACCCACCCAACGCCTCCACCCTCTCTTAAAGCTTGATCGTTACTGCAATGGCGCAGCCTAGTGGAGGTAGAGACTGGCCGTTGGAGCGGGTAACTGGTTTTTAGTAACGGCGCCTCTATAAGAATAAAACAAAAACTGCGAGACCCCAGTCTCGTAGTCCTCCATTAACGCTAGCAAATCACCCTCTGCTCGTTTAAGTGTTACATTATTTAAGGAGTGCCACAGGATCTTTTTCTCGGACTATTTTCCCGCTAAAATTACAGAAAATACAGACACTAATTTTGAGATAAACTAATAATATCAGTGAAAACGATCGCCTAGATACGTAATTTACAGTCAGCCCTCAGACTTTCTATATTCTCTTTTTCTATTTTGCTAAGGAAAGGTCGCGAACTTGAAGACTGTAGCTGTGTCTCTGGGTGTTGCTATTCCCGTGCCCGCGCATGTGGTCATCGCCTCCTCCAATTCCGCCCGCGCTCCCCGCAGCCATCGTCACCGCCGCCATTATTGCCGCCTTCCGCGCCGTTCCCCGGCGACCGCGCGCCGCTATCTGTGCGGTTCCGCGGCGCTGACCCGCAACGATAAGGCGCCTTTCCGAGCCGCTGATAACGCGAGTCTGCTGGGCGCCGAGAGGCCAATGCCGGGAGGGCTGGCGGAGGGACGGCGATGGCGCAGGCGGAACCGAGGGCTGGGAGGAAAGGCGGCTAGGGGCAATGAACGAGGGGCTGGAACCTGCGAATGCGTCGGCGATGGTGATGGCAGGCGCAAAGGTCCCGCGCAAGAAAGAACAGGGAAGAGAGGCAATGAACGAAAGTTGGCGACTCCTAAATAGGAGGTGATGGCAGGTGCAAAAATGGAGGCGAATAAAGTAAAGAAAGGAATAAGAAGAAGGGGGCAACGCACGAAGATTGGTGACACCTGAATCGAAGGCGATGGCAGCCGCGAAGGTGGAGATGAATACAAATCAGAAGGAAAGAGTGGAAAAGAGGGGGCAGGGCGCGAAGGTTAGTGACAATGAGAGAACCGAAGATGTAGACGGATAAAGCGCAGAGGAGAAAGCAGCGAAGAGAGGAGTAATACAGTTCTGGCTGGTGACGTCAGAATCGGGGGCGATGGCAGATCGGGAGACGCGTGAGGGGGAGCGGCGACGGAGGCGTTTGCGGAAGCAAGAGCAAAAGATTAGAGAGCACGCACTGGCTGAGGTGGTAGCAACGGAGATGGCGAACGGGAGTGGCGTCCGCCACAACGGCAATGACGCACGCGGAAGCAATGTAGAAGACCAGTGATGGTAACGGTGACTTTGTAGATGGGAAGGATCATGAAATACACAAAATGGAAAAATATACACTTATGTGTGGTAACAGCAATAGCAGTGGAGAGTTTGCAGTACAAGCGTTCCAACCAAAATTTCATGGTTCTGAATGCGTTACGTAAGATGGTTTGTTTAGATACCATGAAGTTAGTGATCGTAATTGTGATTACGAGTAGAGCAGGACGTAAAGGAGACATTTGAGGACAAAACGCAAATAAATATAAGTGCTGTATCGTGGGTTGCGTATGTAAATTTGCGAAAATTAAGTATTGCAAAAGCCTTTTTGAATGAATAAATTATGCAATGAAAACCGGGCATTCAAAAAATTAAAAATAGAATGTAATCCAAGTTGCATATTTATGAAATTGAAGTTCCGTTAATGATGGGGGAGGGGGAGTCATTTGGGAGAATTGGCCACAAAGTTGGGAATGTGAACGATTCACTAAGAGTTATACTATCTTCGAGTTGATAAAACCGTGAGTATTACAGCCGCACTAGATAAAATTTCCCATTTAAAATAAAAAAAAGTTTTAAAAGTGCACACGTCAAATTAACTGATGTTTCTCATCTTTTGAACTACCTGCAGTAACGTAATTTGCGCGCAACGCACACGTGGGCGCGAAGGCGAAATTACACTCACTGCAGGCGGAAACCCACCGCCGAGAAAGGGAATCAAAGGCTCGCGACCGGCCGCCGCGCAAAGCGCAGAGCAGCCCTGGGGTCGCGGGGCCGCACATCGAAGCGCTGGGGGCGCGAAAACGGGGGCGAGCGAAAGAGCTGCGGGCGGCCGAGGCGGCAGGGTGACAGGGGCGACGGAATGGCCGGGAGTAGTAGGAGCGTCGTGGAAAGCGGGGTCGGTCATGGCGGCGGGGACAAAGGTAAGGGGGATCGATGAGGGCGATGGGGGCAGCAGTGGCGGCTGTGGCGACGGGGATGATGGGGCAACGGGTGTAGGGGCGTCGAGGTAGTCGAGACCAGCGGGAGCGGCGGGGCGGCGGGATGGTGGAGGCGTCCCCGCGGGTGCGACGGGACCGGTGGCGGGGACCGCGGAAGCGGCAGGCCAGCGGGGGCGGCGGGGGCCGGGGCGGGGGCCAGGGCGGGGGCCGGGGCGGGGCGGGGTCGTGGATGGGGACGGGGGCGGGGACGGGGACGGGGGCGGGGACAGGGGCGGGGACGGGGCGGGGACGGGGCGGGGCCGGGGGCGGGGCGGGGCGGGGCCGGGGGCGGGGGCGGGGGCGGGGACGGGGTGGAGACGGGGGCGGGGACGGGGTCGGGGACAGGGACGGGGTCGGGGTTGCGGGCGGGGCGGGGACGAGGGCGGCGGCGGCGGGGGCGGGGGCGGCGGCCGGGGCGGCGGCGGAGTGTCGGGGTGGAGGAGGAGGTGGGGGCAGCGCAGCCGACGGGGCCGACGGTGGTGGTGGCGGTGGCGGTGACGGCAATGGCGGTGGCGCGAACGCCGGCAGTGATGGCGGGGGCGGCGAGGTGGTAGGCGGGGCGTCGAGATAGCGCGTCAGCACGTGAGAGAGAAGGGGAGGAGGGAAGGAGACCGGAATTAATTTGCTGGGCGCCCAGCGCACGCCGCCGTGCCGCCCGGAGAACCGCGACCCGTGATGACCTCGCCACCGCCGCCGCCGCCTGCGCTGGACCCCGCATCGCACTGCGCCGCACTTTTATTTGGTCAATTTCTTTGTCAAGACCTTCTCGCTGCGCAGTATATTGCGTGTTCGTCTTCATTGCAACTCGCCGAAGTCGCAGAGGCGAGCCTGCTCTTTTGGAACCTGCTGTTCAGTTTGGGCCTCGATACATGATTGATTTAATGTTTCCGGGCACGTCAACAACTATGGTCATTCGCCCCCAAATGCAGAGCATGTATTTATCACGTGAGGTGGCAGTGTATGTGTGTGTTTAAGATGGGAAGAGGGAACAATGATGAAAAAGAAAAGATCGTTCGCGGTCTGTGATCCGTTTGTACTACTCAGCTATTCACCTCGTTAGAGAGGTGATAATTTGGGCTGGCGGATACTGGCGTCATAAATTCCCTTTCCTATATTTATCTTTCGTTATCTTTTATACGGGTTGTTGAACGTCTCCAATACATCTTAGGCATTTTATGTTTATTTTCCCGAAGAGTAGTGTTTAAATTGTGATCCTACAGTTGAATAATTTACATACCTAATGTAATATAAATATGAATTTTCCCCCTAACCATACATTCTTTGCTGGCCCCTGATTAAATCATTTAATTCATTAAGCTTCTTTTAATGAAAAATAAATATTTTGTAAGTTGTTTGGTGTTTTCTGTTCAGTACATTTGCATTACTCAATAACTAAATTACCGTATCCAAGATTTCATTGTGTTTGATAGGTACAATTACGCTGTTCTGGGTTTTACTTTATTAAAATTTCCTTCCAAAACTTAATGTTACGTCTCTTCAGGCAGCGATATTCAATTAATATAAAAAATCTTCCGTTTAACTACGTGTTTGGAACCCTCTACATTCCATCTCTGGAGGCCAGATACGAGGCTGTTTATGGTTCTGGTTTCTGTGAGAAAGTGTACGTCATGTTTTCATTCTCAAGCTTTCAATTAATGGAAGATTTCCCAAATAAGTAAGGAAATAATTTGAAGTAAAAGTAAATTCTGTGGTTGTAGCCGAGATCTTGAGATCTTATAGATATCCCCATATCCACTCTCTGCATTATAGATATCTCCATATCCCCATCATTATAGCTATACCCATAGATATCTCTATTATCTCCATATCTATGATGTAAAAGTAATATCCAATGTTATTGTTTTCCTTTATCATCAGAGTTAAGAATTAATTAGAATTTTATGGAAAATCAAAGGTTGTAGGGCTTCAGTTATGACAAGTTACCAAGCTTTTAGAATGGGATATTTGTCGGAGATATCAGAAAACAAAGCATTTATATTATGATTTCGTAATGATTGTTTCGTTATATATTTTTAAATAAATATGCATTACTCAAAAGTAATATGACCCAATTTGTAATATTCGACAAATTTAGAATAGCTAAAATTTCCATGATGCTATATTTATAGGAAGTTTTTATTCAAGTTCAGAATGAAGAAATAATTTTGAAACAATTTCTGAGTGACTAAACAGCATAGCATTGAAATCCTGTACTCTCGCGTGCATACTTCTCTTGCAGAATGATTGGTCAATGTATTTAAAGCTTAAGGTAAAATGTATGGAAATGGGAAAGAAGTACGACTTGGGTCGTAAATATGGAAGAAAACCAGCTTTTGAATTTCAGTTTTTTCCAACCACTTCCCCGATCCGCTACGACGCGAGGGAGCAGGCGAAGGGAAGTTTCTTTTTATCTCCTTTGACTAATTTGGTGAGTACGTGGTCCGCTCTTTGTTAGATTGCGAGTTTGCTTTATGTTCGAAGAGCACGAAGCAATAAATCAGAATTATTCTCGTTTGAAGTTTACGCGATTCGTGACTAAAAGTGCAGGAGCCTTCTGAGGTCATCGTTCTGGAAAAAGGAAATATTTCATTCTATTTGTAGCTTATGTACGTTTGCTTGCACGGAAGAGCGTGTATGTCTGTCTAATGGACAACTTTAACTGTCTTCTCCCTGCTTGTCTGGTAAAAGACTAGTTTTGGAGAATAACCATGCTCATGCAATTTTTTGAACTGTTTTAATAGCAATGACAATTAATTTGATTGCACGGTAAGGTTTATAGAATATGGTAAAATTTATATTTTTTAAAATTTATTTTACTTTCAGTACTGTAAGTTTAACGTACTTAGAGTTAGAGGATGTTAGGAATCCTGTTCTTTTATCTATTTTCCGGGGTCTCCCCACTTCCATGACCGTCTGTACAAAGAATGTAACGGATTTCTCTTGGTCGTATGTCTAGATTTGGGTTGAAGGTGTGGCAAGCGTCATGCTCCAACCGG
Organism: Teleogryllus occipitalis; assembly: GCA_011170035.1. Classification (NCBI taxonomy): domain Eukaryota; kingdom Metazoa; phylum Arthropoda; class Insecta; order Orthoptera; family Gryllidae; genus Teleogryllus; species Teleogryllus occipitalis. The sequence continues at coordinate 77,985 of BLKR01003665.1, read as the reverse complement.
ATACCTTTTTACCCAATTTTTACTGGTAATAAAGCCGGCAAAATATTGACCTTCATTTGGACTAAAGGCTGAGTGAACCTTAGGAGCGCCTTGAATAGATAATTGCCGGATAAAACCCGCCATGTTCACAGTGATTTGAACCCGGATCCCTCAGGTTAAGAAACGTGTGTCCTAACAACTACGCTGTCACGACTCAATAACTTTCAATTTCTAATGTTAACATTTTTACGAAACATGAAAGTAAGGAAATTTTCGTTTTACATTTTAAGGAGTAAATAACGTTTAAAATTTCTAAATTGTTAAAAATCTTTTCAAGTTTTTACACTCACTATATATAAAAGAGCTGACCAGAATTGTCTCTCTTTAACGTGGTTTACTATAAGCCCCTGCAGCGGATAAAAAGGGTCCACAGTCTTTTGTTACCTTCCATCAAAATGTTCCGCAAAGTAGAAAAATATGTACGACGTGAAAAGGTTGAATCGAGGGACCAATAAACGATACAAAGAAAGCCAACTCTCGGCCACCGGCTGCCGGCCGGAGGCGGAGCGAAGAGAAGGGAAGGGCCCAGATCGTGGGTTGCAGAGAGGAGTGAGGGGAATGTGAGGGGAAACGGGGAGGGGGCGGTGGCAGCAGAGTGAGTTTCGTATCTGCACATATCAGCGGGCGGAGAAATCATTACGGAATTAAAAAACCTATAACACAAGCTTTCCGATTCCAATGGTAGATGGAGGTGAGCTGTGGCTTTCTATATCGGGTATAGGCTTTTGTTATCAAGGTGCTGAATGAAATAATGGCATACCTGTTACACGGCTCGCTGTTATTGGAAATCGATATCTTTTAGCCCCGATAACACGCGAGGGTCGGGGACTGCGGGTTTCGAGACGGGGTGTGGGGGTGTGGAGGGGCGGGGGGCGGGGCGGCGGGGATTAGGCGGAGGCGAGGACAAGGCGGCGAACGAGGCGTGAGGTTGGAACGACGGCCAGTTCACACCTGCGCCGAAATTGCGCCGTCACATTTTCTTTCCCGGAAACGCTGATGGCTTAAGAAACCCGAGTGGGGTTGTTTCTCCTTTCCAGAAAATGCCGGCAAAGAAAGAAATGAATTCGCGCTGCGAACTTAATGAAGGATTTGAGAATGAAACTTAATTAAAATGTACAAATATATTTTATAAATGACGGATGCATTTAAAATTAAAAAGTTATTTTCATAACTCTGTCTATTGTGTTTGGAAAGTATCCCCCGGAGAGCTAACTATAGATTCAAATGAAGAATGAATCATTCCCAAAACTGCCGAGAGAGATTTTAGAGCGTGAGCACAAGAAGTAAAACCCTTTTTAAATTCCACGAATTTGTAACTACCAATTTCTGATATAGCGTTACAATCTAGCACACGAATTAAGGGCATGCATTAGAAGAACTCAGACATTTAATATAAAAGTAAGAACGTATCTGAAAAGAGGAGAAAAATTTACTTTAATATTTTTGCTTCAATCTTCAAGAAAAATATTGAATGAAGGATAAAATATAAATAAATAAGACGAGTAAAAAAGCAAATTCATAATGTTCATTGTCTTGAACAAGAAACGTCAGCAAGAAATGATCTTTCCCCTCATATATTTTTCGTCATCAATAATGTAAATCTCATATTGTTTTACAACAAAAATTTTCACTTATTTTGGAATGGAATACGTTAGTGGTAATGCGTTACAAAAACAGAAATGTGAGATTCATTGAATCTGGAACTTTGCAAATAACCGTAATTCGGAGAAGCAAAATCTATATATTACAGCTTCACGTAACTAAGCTATGTTGAGCCGCGAGGGAAACGACCAATTAGTGTCATAAATTGCAAATGAACTGAACAATAATGATTCAGATCATGTATCCATATAATTATTAATCTAATTAGGAGTAATATATTTGAGATAGAGGAAAGAAACAACTTATTTGTTTCAATTTCTTATATATTCACATGAATTTGGATTGCCAAGTGGAGTCTACATTTATTGTATTGCAACAATTTAGTTTGATAAATGGAAATATAGCTTTATAAAACATCTATTGGTATAAAGTTATGCCGAAAAGGGAAATAAAAGACCAACAAAGTAGTTGTTCCTTAGAACACTTCATATTTCGCAGAGGAACGGAGATCATTTGAGACGTGGTAGGGCGAATGTCTGGCATTGCCTACCAGCTGCCACCCCTCCCCGAACATTTCCACTGCGCGAACCCAACAGAATGCAGACGGCAGTGGGCGCCACGCCGCGTTAATATCAGCGATTGCTTTTAACTTAATGGAAGGTAAATCATGTTCGGAATGTATTTGCGCCCCTCCCCAACCCTCCTCGCTTTCCTGCGACGTCGTCGTCGCGAGAGTATATCATCGTTTGGCCCTCGACTTATCTCCTCGCCGGAAATACTCGCCAAGGTGGCGACGGATGCGGATGCAGCACTGGAGATGGCGCTGGTGCCAGTGGTTGGGAGGCGGGGCCTAAGGGTGAGAAGTGGCGAATGAGTTCCGTGAATCGCGGCGCCGATTGTGCTGATAGATTGCGGAAGAGCGCCCATAGAAATATATTCCTAGTATCATTAGGGTAGCAGGTTGGGTTGACGGTTAGCAGGAAGCAAATGTAGAGGGGGAAGCCTGGTGGGAGAGATGAAGGGACGGGCAAACTCTGGTGGGAATAATGGTGAAACGGCTACAGTGGTAGCGGAAGCTATGGGGCTTGCAGAGCTGCGGGAAGGCGGTGTTGCTTGGTGGCAACGGATGGCGGTGGCGGTGGCGTTGGCGGTGGCGGTGGCGGTGGCGGTGGCGGTGGCGGTGGCGGTGGCGGTGGCGGTAGCAGCGGCGGTGGCGGTGGTGGTGGTGGTGGTAGCAGCGGCGGTGGCGGTGGTGGTGGTGGTGGTGGTGGTGGTGGTGGTGGTGGAGGTGGAGGTGGTGGTGGAGGTGGTGGTGGCGGTGGCGGTGGCGGTGGCGGTGGCGGTGGCGGTGGCGGTGGCGTTAGCGGTCGAGGTGGCGGCGGCGGCGGCGGCGACGGCGACGACAGCGACGGTGGCGGCGCGTAGATGGCAGCAGGGCGGACATTACCGCTGCTAATGCGCCCGCGCGGATCTTTTCTCATTTCCGCTCTTAACAGGATTCGTTTGCTCGCTTTCATACCGCGCCCTGTCCCCGCCCCGCCCCCTCCCGTCCGCCTTCCTGGCGCTGCGTCGCGGCGCTGTTTTTGCCTTCCTGCGTCGCCGCGACCGCGATAGGCCGGTGGAGGCGCGCGCGGTGGGGTGAGGCACGGGTTTTGTGCTGGGGGCAGGGGGCGAGCGGGGAGGAAGGGGGGAGAGAAAAAACGCGGAGGAAGCTCGTTTGGAATGTTACGAGCGCGAGGAATAAACCTGGTAGGAATGTGATGCTGTGAATTTGAACTGGGCTGAAATGCGGGAGGGTGGGCGGTGTAGGGAGAGCTTTTATGAGAGCTGGACCTGTCGGAGAGGCGATTTGTTTTGACGAATGTGAAATGAATCGATTGTATATCAAGAAGGGACAGAAAGTGTCCTCGGACTACCTCGACGCGTCGGTGAAGCTATGCATGTGAAATTCTCGAAAGTGTGTTTCGCGTGATGATGAGTTACGTGGAAGAAATCGTTGATAGAAAAAGAGGGAACATGGACAGGGAATGATGAATGACTGCACCATAGAGCGGTCAAATGGTACGATTTTAAGAATTTATATGAATATATTTCTTTGAGATTCATTTCAAATTGCTGAAGTAAGTACTGCACTGCTATTTAGATTTTTTGAGAAATTATGTATTTCAATATATCTCTTCAAACAGCAGAAACATCCCTCAACCATTTAGTTGAAATCGAAAGAGTTTAAATGCGTAGCTGAAACGAGATTCTATGGTTTAAAGTTTATTTTACTTTAAGTTTTGTTCATAAAAGTGGGAAGAAATGCAAAGTTAACACGTTACACAACGTTTAGAGGTTGGTTTTGCCGAATGTTTGGAAGTGAAGTTAAATTTTTTTTTCAACAGATTAAGATGCCTCCATTAGTACAGTAAATAATTCAGATGTGAAAAAAATATGGAAAAAAATGAATGTGAGTTGAATGTGTGTGTCAAATTATGAGCAGCTTTGCCTCGGGTTTGTGCAGAGCTTTAAGATTTACGTTGGATTCCCAAAGGGAGAAAATGCCATATAGAATAGGTACATGCTGATAAAATTAGACGAAAATTACTCAGTATTAAAGAAGATATACGAAAGCGAACAATTACGTAACTCTTTTCAAAGCATCTTCTCAATTTTTCACAGTTCACGCTGTGCCAACTTCATCACCCTTTTTGACAGGCAACTGTTAGCAAAATAAATGAAATCTTATCCTGGAAGTCATCTCGTTTTATAGCAGCAAAGAAGGATCTCGTCCGTTCAAAATTCCACGAACGTCACCGAAATAAAATGCGACTTCCCCTACGAGGTCGGCTAATTCCATCGCGGGGCTGTGTGCGTTTCAAACTGCGGAGCGAGTCCGGTTGCGACGAGTTAAGAGTGAATCATTGTACTCTCAACTTAAACCTTCTCGACGCCGCGGGGCCGCATCGCCCGCGGGCCACGCGCGAGTTTCCCACTCTCAGGACGATGTTTTCCTCTCATCGCAGCAGCTGCGTTATTTTTTCCCCTTCCCTCCCACCCCCCGCCCCGCCCCGCCCCGCCCCGCCCCGCTCCACGCCCGCCGCGGGCGGCGGCGGCGGCCGCGCGCTGGGCCCCGGAGGCCGCGCCGGCGACCCGAGGAGCCCAAAGAAATTAAGTTAAAAGGTAAATCAGGTTGGCGCCCCTGCGGGAGTGTACATTAATAACCCGTGGAGGTCACGTGGCCCCGGCGGCGGCGGTGGAGCGAAGAGCATGCGGAGGGCGCAGTTGCGGGCGGGCGCCGCGAGGGGCGCTGAGAGCGAGAGGTGCTCGGGGCGTGGTAGGAGTGTGAGAGAGAGAGAGGCAGCGAGCGGGCGCCGGAGGGAGGGAGAGCGAGGGATTCAATTAGCTCAACGGGCGCCGGTGGGTGTCGTGGCGGGCGAGCGGGCTGGGCGGAGCGGGGAAGGGCGGGGAGGGCGGGGCGGGGCGCTGGGGACTGGGGTGCCGGCAGGCGTATCGGTATCCGTTCCGCACGGGCTGGAGAGCGAGCCGTGCCGCGCCGGATGGGAGCGGGCGCCCGCTCTTTGCTTGGGGAGTTACCTCCCGCACGTGGGAAACGGCGCGCGGGGAGGGGGCGGGGCTTGAATAGGCGCTTACGTTGGCACGTGACGCCGAGGATACCAAGCGTACAGCAACTAATGGATTAGAATAGATTGATCAGAGCGCGGCCAAGTTATTCCCGGAATTATGCGCTTCCCTGTACTGGGATTTCTGGAAACGAATTTTTTGCAATTTCCTTTGTACATTCAGAATGGTGTAATATCCAATTATAAATTATGATCTGCTTAGTGTGAGGTGATAAACTTCCATTTTAATGGCTGCTGATCAAATTTGGTATTAGCGTATTATACTATAACAATAATCTAATGGAATTTAATCTATTAGACAGCTTAACTAGCTATTTTTCATTACATATTAATTCGAAGTGCACAAAGCTGTGTTCGAGATTTTGGTATCCTAAATCGTTTGTCATTGAATTGGAAATAATTTTGTATTCTCGATGTCACTAATACAATGCGATAATTCTCTTGATAAACCTAAATGCCCCTGACAATCAGGACTATTGCGCTAAACATTCTTGCTTTCAGAAATCACACCACTAATTCAACTATTAATACGGAACTGATATTGTGTTTAAAACCATATGAACTCGTATTATATATAAAATCGACTAAACAAAATGAAAGTGTTTGTGTATTGTGGTCGTAAAACATGTTCACTTTGTGAATACATTTGACACTACTGAAACATCTTTGGGACATTAAAATATATTCATTCAGGAAAATAAGTTAATTATACTTGCATTCTGATAACAGAACTTATTAGTACTCAAGATTAATGTGGCTTGTACATTGGGTTGCTTTGATCTCCAAAACATTTCTCGTGTTTTGTAGTTACCTTGTTCCCGATAGTATGTAATGATTGCCATTTAACTTAGCACTGTCGTCATCGACTGCTTGACTATTGTATGTCGATGTTATTATAATGGGATATTCAAGAGAAAAGTTAATGTGAGTAGTGGGAACAGTCTATGAAAAGGTGAGTGGCAGTTGCAGTTGTTCCACGTCGCAACGGATGTGGGTAACATTTAGTAAGTAGGTATAAGGAACCGCAGATTACGATACAGTACGAGACAGAATAATAAATAGTTTTATTTTGGGTGCATGTTTAATTTCGAAAATTGTATTTGAACAATAAGGTTGGTAAAACATAAATGAGCCGTGATTAGACGATAAGGTATGCGTATCCTTCTACATTGGGAATGAAGGAGACTTTCGAACCAACGTTTTCAAGGTATCAGGCTTGTTGGTTATGTAAAATTGTTTCCAAATACGCTTAATTTATGAGAGTAAAAAAACCTGAAGCCATAGCATTCACAAAAGACGACTATAGAGCATGCGAGTTTTGCTTGGGAAATGGGGTCCATGAGACGTCAAAAAACAGCGAATTTTCTACCCTACTTACTCATAACCTACGAGATTTTCTAGTGGCTACTCTACTTGTCAAGAGTTTTGTCAGGAAGCAGGCGGCAAGGAAGTGGCGCAGCGAATTCTGAATGTTCTGGGACGAGGTAGGAATTCAAAGGGCAATTTTTATTTCATTATTATGTGCTTGACATCCGTATGTGCTACGCGTTTAGCAACTCAGCTGGAAGGGCGATGGGTTAGGGTAGCGCGAAGATATCAATTACTACATGACTGGAGCTTGTCTGTTACCGTCATTTGAATCATATTCTGGGAAGAAAAAAAGATTTCCTCCTGTCAAAAGAAATGAAGAATCAAAAGTAGCCCTCTGAGATTTGTAAATCCGTTCGGGAGCAAGATATCTTTCTTACAATGAAACTGAGTGTATGAGTGAGGCTAATATTTTCTGTATCCCTTGGTATGGTCACATGTTACCATGTGTATAATGGGCCAAATAAGAAAACTAACTTTCTGAGCTTAATTTGTGGTCTTCCCTAGCCACCGCTGTCTGAGTAACGCCACATTGAAGATTGTTTTGCCACCGTTTCGATCACTTTGCCGCGAATTGCTTCGGCTTTTCAGCGGTGAAAGAAGATTACGGCATGCCTGTCAAAACACCATCAAGGCAGCCATCTATACGGTGACACCCGGACCGAGACATTCACGGAGCTCTTTGAGCTCATAGTAGTCGGGATCGGGGCAGCTCCCTTGTGGTGCAATTGAATGCTTGAAAAGACCTGGCGTATGTTAACGTTCACCAGTTGCATAACGGAGAGAGAGTCATTAGGCAAGAGAAAACGAGTGTATCTACTTCACTTGTTACTGTAATGATATTGTCAACTGTAACACGATCTACTACTTAAAACATAGGCACAGGTGAAGAAACAAAACTAGCAGACTGGAGGCTTGCAAATGGAGCTGCCGTACATTAAAATCGTTTGTTGGAGCTGGTCTATTGCACCTTCTACGTTTTTTACCAAGACTACACAGAGGAGAGACGTTGGGTGAGGTATCACAAGGAATATACCCATTTCATTTCGTAATGGGATAATAATGTTAACTGCAACACGTGTGTAAAGATCTTCTTAACGCGTGTAAAGATGAAAGAATGAAAAGAAACACCGTGAAGTCATTGAATTACTCGGCAGCACTCTTAGGGTGAAATCGAGAGAGTGAGCGGGCCCACGTTCTATGTCCTCTTGACACGCGGAGCGTGTCGTGTCGTGGCAGGGTAGGGCAGGGTAGGGCAGGGAAGGGCAGGGAAGGGCAGGGAAGGTTGGGGTAGAGCAGGGTGGGGTAGAATAGGGAGGGGCAGGGTAGGGCAGTGTAGGGCAGTGTAGGGCAGGGTAGGGCAGGGTAGGGCACGGTAGGGCAGGGTAGGGCAGGGTAGAGTAGGGCAGGATGGGGCAAGGCAGGGTAGGGCAGGTAGGGCAAGGCGGGAGATGGTAGGACAAGGTAGGGCAGGGAAGGTTAGGGTAGGGCAAGGTAGAACAGGGCGCGTCTCGGGGCGCGGGGCGCGGTTGCTGCCATTGGCGACGGGCAGGGTGGAGCGTGCAGGGCGTGGGCGTGGGCGTGGGCGGGGCCGGGGGCGCGGCGGCTGTTTACTTGCGGGCCGGCGCGTGGCGCGGGTGGTGGTGGTGGTGGTGGTGGTGGTGGCGCGGATGGTGGTGGGGCGGGGGGCGCGGGCGGCCGGCGCCGCGGCCAGCCCGCCGTGGCCGCCGGCGGCGCCGCCGACGTCGCAGTCGCCGCTACCTCTTGCCAGCGGAACTTGATGTTGGTGCGCACGGTGCGGTGGTGCAGCGGCTGAAGCGGCCGCGCGTTGTTCCCCAGCGGCGCCTTCGGCATCTCCGCCGACCCCTGGTTCAGCTTCCGCAGCGCGTACAGCTGCGACAGAGAGCGCGCGCGTTGGACACCGTGCACAGAGCGCGAACAAGCAGCGTCGCCTATAGTATTTCACTAGCATAGATGCCTTTTGCGGCTCTCACACACAACCAATATTTACACATGAGGTTTCTAAATAAAGAGAATTTCATGGAGACGTGCTGAATTGCACTCTGAGTTTGAAAATATGAAAGATTTCTTTAAACAAAGAATACACATAGCCACGCCAAATGCAACCCGCAACACACACTAGTATTATTGAATTTACATCGTTAAATAACTCTATAACAAAGCATTTTAGGGTGTTTGAAACTAAAATTTTGAGACCAAAAGCCTCAAAGAAATGTGCATCACAGCTTAATCTACAGGATGGGGCGCGGATAAGATCTTAAACATTCTTTTACGTTTTTTGCCTGTCCTGCGCTTCTTGATTCTACTCCACCTGTTCAGAACCTGCAGAATCTGCAACTATGTATTAAATTAAACTAATTACTTGTTATTCCATGCCACTGAATTGCACAGGTTTACCTCTCCGTTCGGTAATGAAGTTAAATAAGGATACTTCATATTGACAAGGCTGTATTGAATTGTTATCAATTACAAGGAGACATTTACTCATAGAACAAGTGACGGAGGATAAGAGGGTATTCGGGGAGAAAAATATATTTTACAGGTTTAATGGAAATGGAAAAATAGGAAAGGGGGTTTGACATGCGAGACTACTCGCGCGGGTACGCTAGTTTAACGTATACCCCGCTGGTCAAAATACTAACGCAAGAGCTCCGGTGAGGCCTCGTAGACTCCAGATAACGTAATTTATTAAACAGAGGTCTTTAAATGAAAAATTGTTTCTTTTTACTCTCCATTAACAAAGTTCATAGTTCCTAGGTAAAGTTAAGCAAAACGTTCTGATATGAGAAGAAATCTGTATATTTAAAGGTTTTTCGTTTAAAAGGAATTTGAGTTTTTATTTAAACAAATTTTGTAAATGGTGCTTTAAATGAAATGTAGTGGGCCTAAAAATGTTATCACTGTCTCTCATTAACAGATTTTATAGGATATACATTAAGTGTTAATAATATCTTGAAATGAATAGAATTAACATTTATGTGGCTTCACTTGTTTGTTATGTCATTTCTAAGACGAACTACAATACATTGGCAATTGGTCTCCGTAAAGCATCGAGATTACAGTTGATAAAGCGAAGTGAGTTTTTAAGATCGAAATTTGATTTTTTAAATATATTCTTCGGCAATCTTCTTACACATGTATCCGGAAATTTTTAGTCATCGAATATTTACACATGGGAAGCGGAAATTCCCGTTTTCCTGCGTTTTGAAATCAAGTGGAAGTAAATGGGTTAAACAATGACTTAACATGAGAACTACTTAACATTTTCTCCCTTTATGCAGAGTATCTCAGAATAAATGTTACAAACTTCTACATCATATAAAAGGGTAAAAAATGGTCACTTTTGCCAATAAACATATACTAGTGGGAAATTGCCTATATTAGCAAATGAGGCACTTGCTCCTGAAAGTTAGACTACTGTATGCACAAGTGTACGGCAGGTACATGAAACCTCCTTGATTAGAACATGTCCTTTAAAACACCTGTGCATTAGGGGTTGCACGATCAGAAGAAAATGTTACACGTGTAACTTAGTTATAAGTAACTTCCCACTTCCCACTCAGAAAATGATTTATTTTATTTTTATTTATTTATTTTACGTCAAAAAAAAACAGTTAAAAACTGCGTATGACGTGCTATGGGGAAAAGTGAATTGTGTGCAATTTCGATCTCTCTACATTTCCCAAAAGTTTGTTACATTTATTCTGAGACACTCAGTATTAACGTCAGGGAATACCACATATAAAATGATCATTACTGTTGTCATAGCTTTTTCTGATGTCGCATATAATATGAGAACTCATATTCGACGCCATATATTATTTTTTCAAACACCTATGCATTCGTTGTTTCATCTCTTCTCTCTCTCTCTCTCTCAGCTGCTATGTTTTCACCTCATACAATCAACATTTATTACTATTAATGTTGTTATTATTATTAATTATATTATTTTCATACTTTTTCGGCAAAAACCAAATACCTATACCACTCATAAGAGATATTTATTGAACCCCACACTAAATCCTAAAACTTAGAAGTACCTCATTTTGGTAATAATAATAATAATAATAATAATAATAATAATAATAATAATAATAATAATAATTATTATTATTATTATTATTATAATGTCTTTATTAATGGCGAGACTCAGGTCGTAGGGCCTGCTCATCCGCCTAACCACGTGTGGTGTCAGGAGAACGGGAGGTCCTTCGCTCTTCATAATTTTTGAAATGCAAGAAACAATCACGTTCAGAGGGAGATTTCAACACCCAACCTATGCACTAAGACGACGAGTTGGCAGTTACCTGAGCTGCCTACTTACAAAGATTTAATTTCACCAATTTCCCGGTTTTGCAATACTAATTGAATTAAATGGAAATGTGGTAAACTTGTTTCTCTTCTCAATAAGTTACGAATTACGTAATATCAATTTATTCCGGAGAGAATACAGTGCATTTCAGTTCTAATATCTAAATTTAAAATATATAAATTAATGGATAGATTTGCAATTTACGAAAATTAAATTTACCAACAAGATTATACTAAATTGACCTCCGAGTTTAAGAAGTTTTCTATGAGTTTGCTGTTAAATGAATTTATTTCAATCAAATCTAAAAAGTAAGTAGTCAACGTTTTAAAATATAACAAAAGGTTAACAGTTAAAAATATTCACAGTTTTCTTGACTTCGATTCTTAAATATTGGGGAGTATGTTGGGTATACATCATAATGAAAACATCATTTTGTGAAATGCAAACGATTCCGATTTTATTACGCCTTTCCGAGGTCAATTTCATTGTACCGCATTCTCTGCAATCAGCAACAATTCTCACACTCGTGCGCGCACACCCCGCGATATGCAGGTTGCGCCATCATTTTAATTGCCCTGAGGAAGGCTTAAGAAGGAATAAGAGTCGAAATGTCTACATTAAAAAATTGATGATTTCATTATACCTACATGCAATATTCTCCCCTGTCGTTAAAAATACTACAAGAAAAAATTGATACGTGTTTGAGAGTTGAACATATTTCTTCCTGATATTGGTATTATCTTTAGGAAGTGAATCTGTTCAGGTTATTAGCTTTTTGGAAGGTGAATCTATTCTTCATTTAGATTAACGCAAAATAAAGTGCTCAAATATAAAATGATTAATCAACCCACCTTCAAAAACACTTTTTTTGTTAATACAATTTTTATGTTTTGCTATGATGTCCATGTTTTATAGCTCAAGTAGTTCAACTTGTTTCAAAAGTGATCCCAATTTTGAATGTGATGTAACCCACGTAAACACTTGATCCAAAATGTTCTCTTACTTACTACGCCTCAGACAGATTTTTGTGAGAACATCCTTTTTTTATATAAACACTTAAAATATTTTCGCAATACTTTTCTGTCGACATCTACTTTAGGCAACCAAACAGGGGAAGGAAGAAAGGCCACTTTTAAGTCCGTTAAGGATTTAACAGCCCTTCTGTTCACACGTACAATTGAAACAAATGAATAGTAAATTAAGATGACGGATCAATGCTTACCCTAGTCAAGGAAAAATATTTCTTTTTTATGTTAATTTTTCCTTTAAGAAACTAGTACTGCGAAAAGCTAACGCTTCGGTTTACTAACTTCAAACGCGTCCATTATTTGCTGTATATCGGCCTAATGATGCAAACAACTATAATAAAAAAATAAAATGAATTAAATTCCGCCTCGAAGACCGTGCGTGGGCGTGCGCTCACCTCCTGCTTGGTGATGTAGATGGGCTTGTTGAGGATGATCCAGACGGTGGTCTCCCAGCAGCCCGGGTGCGTCGTGGAGCCCTCGTACGTCATGTACTGCTCCGTGTCCGGCAGCAGACTGCGCAGCGACAGGTGGCGAATGGGCGTCGACGTCCCTGCGCCACACAGACACCGGGAGATCGCTTAGACAGTTATTCATCACACCTTCAAGCCTGATTGAGAAGGGGTACGTGTGTAATGTACAGACGACTTGGTGTTTTGTTATAAAGAACGTGCCTTTTATGTCAAATGTATAAATTAAATAATAAAAAAATATTGTAGTTATTTGTAAAGTTTTGATTCAGATATTGATGTCTTTCGTTTGCATCAGCTTGTGGGGTGTGGGGGACTGAATACCTATGAGCTCTCATTGAATGGGCGTTTGAATCTTCACTATCTAAGAATGTAGATTGTACCATTAGAGTAGTCACAGATTAATTACATACCGAAAATTGGGCGGGTTACATTTTACACACTCAAAAGGATAAGTAATTATAACTTCGCTTCAACGTATGGAATTTGAAATAATATGTTAATAAAAATTTTGAAATTGTGAATTATTTATCAGAATTTTAAAATACTACGATACGGTGCCATATATTGATTAAACCAACATTATTCAAAAAGCTTTCCCGTTGTTTTTCATTCGTGCTCAAACTTTTCATACAAATATTATTTTTCACTATTTTTTTAAGAAAATACTTACTCGTATTTGTAAAAAGTATTCAAACTAAAATTCAGAGTAAATAAACCACAACGCAAATAACAGTACGCCAATTTCCAGTTCGGAGAAAAATATACCCGTTGCATATACAATACGCAAATGTGCAAAAGCTTTAGCAGTTTAAAATTAATACAACTGCACTGTTAGATTGATTAATTAGTGATTCTGGGCTCGTCAACTGTTAAGATGATTACTCTCGTAAGTGTAGTGCATATTTTTATCGAAGGAGAAGGCGGTGATCTTCCTCTGCTGGGTGGCGAGATCCAGCGCCGACCTAACTTGCGAGATTTCTTCCCAACCAGGTATCTTCCTTCAGGGAGGCTCACTCTCAGCCGGGACAAGGTCTATGCTCCCGACAATGTGAAAAAACGAAATAAAATTGGATAGTTCATGTGAGTGTAAATGTAAGGGGTAAAGATGGGAAAAGGAAGATGGAAATATCGTGCGCGATCCGTTTGTTAGGATATTGCTCCGGCATTCGCTTGGTGTTGGTCGAAGGAACCACGGAACTACTGTTCAGAGCAGCCGGTCGCTAGAATTCTCCTGACAGCATCTGAATTCTACCTAGCTATGTAGCTAGTGTCGAAAGTCTTGCTTCTGTCGGGATTCGAAGCCTAAGTCCTCCCGGTCAGAGGCATTGCAGCAACATTGTTGGCCTGAGCCATCTAAGTCGGTACGCATTGTTAGAACGTAAGTCACGTCATTCCGAACTCACAAAAATAAGAAAATAATACCATCCGCTCAATGACATGTAGACCGTGGTCATCCGTATGAGTATTTTATCACCTGATTATAAAACTTCCCCACGATAACAAAGAAAAATGCGAAAATTTGTAACATTTTCTTATGTTTAAGTAATAGAAATGTGTTATAATTTATTTCAAACTATTTCTTAAATATTACAATAATGTTTAGATCATAACAAAAATGTGGATATAAGACATGAACTAAATATTTGAGAACTCGGTGGATTGATGATGTCAACGTTGAAGAGGACGGAACAGGCCTACAGGCCTAATCCTTGATGTTGAAGAAGACTACAATAATCTTCTAAGGGAATTTTCCTCTTTTATCATGAGCTTAAATTTCACATGAAATATGCATAACAGGTTAATGATATACACGAAAAAACATTACGTTCCCGTTATTTGTATTTCTCTGAAATAACTGAAACGCGCGATTCGCAATACCGTATTTGGAAATCTGACAGCAAAACTAATTTCCACTGGTAAGTAACATGCAAACGCCCTAAATACACATTCTACACATGATTCGCTAGAAAGTAATTTTGCTTCAACCAAAACTGAGTTGCTTGTTTGGTCGATGTTCGCAGCTCCTCGTCGTTATTTAAGTTGGAAAATGTTTCTGTGAACTAGATTACGCTCTCGGCGCCAACTCTGCGTCCGCGAGGCGTCAACTTCGCTCTCTTTTCCGCCTCCTCCCTCTCTCTTCGGCGCTGGATGTCCAAAATGACAGAGAAGGGTGTGTACAGAGAGAATTTACATTTCCTTTCAAAAGAGAAAAACTGGAAAATTGTAAAAGCGTGGAATGAAAACATACACATTGCTTAATGTAAGATCCATTCACTCAAAATCACACAGAAAAACAGACTCTCATTCAGGAGTAGCTTAACCCTATGAGTGTTTTTCCGTGCGTGCGCCTTCTGAAATGAATTTAGTTCGTCGTTTAATTAAAAAAGAAAAGAGGCGTATTATTCATTTTGTTACTTCTAAACTTAAGAACCAATGGTTGAATGTAGACAATTTTCACTGCTCTGGGCATCAGAACTAAAATAATATGTATACAGCGAGAATATACAAATTACTACTGACACCTTAAAAATATCTTCCATGAATTATTTGTGCCTTTCAGACGTAGTACTGTTGGCATTAGACAAGTTATCATAGAAAGGGCGATTTGATCGGATAGGACTTGAGGAATTGCTTCCATGAAATACCAGTATATTGGGCCACGATGTAATTGTTGGCACGTGGAAAAACACTTTTTCTTTAAATAAAATTTTGTGTCATGATAAAGGATTTTCTCGCGTTATACATTTGCAATACAAGCCCGCAAGATTATACAATTCTCTGTCCTCTGACGCCATACTAAATTCATACGCTAAAAGTAGATTACCTAATTTAAATGAACAATTTAAAATTGACATGTAGATTAGTGTAGTTGACAATGATATACGAAGTTAATAATATTTTAGTCTTTATTCAGAATTCTGATTTTCAGACGGCAGATCTGATGATGAGGGTTCAGCCAATTGGAAAAGCTCATACTAATACTACATCTAATAATGCTAGTTAATAATAATAATAATAATAATAATAATAATAATAATAATAATAATAATAGTTTTAAAGACGATAGTTTACATTTTTATAGAATACTTTACAGCAACATATCCACTTAACTGCGAGTTGAATATACTATTTATTAGTATTTATACAATAAATACATATAATTTATACATATAATACATCCATAAGAATCTTTACGACGGGAATAGATAAAGTAAATTTCCCTGGGTCGTAAACAAAAAGAAAACACAATTTTATGGGAAAATATTATTGTAAGAGATACGGAACATAATGAATTATTTTTCCACAAAACTTTCATGAAAATTGAGATATTAGTCAGATCGTGGAATCATCATTTGTATCTCTGTGCTGTAAAAGTCTGGTGACAGGGATAGGTATCATTTTTTAAGTCATCTGCACCTCTGTATTATTGTGAAACGCAGAAAGCTGACAAGAAAGAAATTTCTATTTGTTTAAGAGAAAATAAAAATCGCTGGGTGGAGGCAGGTGGGGGGGGATATTCGGACTACACAGTTTCCATCTTATAGTGTGGATTTAGACACCCCCCCTCAGCGATTCAATCTCCACCCAGCGGAACTGATGCATAAAATGCCCACCTCGCAGGCGGAACTGACGCACAGCCGAGCAGAGTCCTGAGTGGTCAAGTCTTATCGCGCAGAAAGCCAAGATACGCACTCAGCATAGCTTACATCTCGACCAGCATTACGCGTGCCACATTAACACGGAATGACGAATATTTCAATTCTGAGGGTAATTATCTAAAAGAAATTGTGCAACATGATTCCATGTTCTTTTTTTGCTGACAAGGTATAGAAATTTACTTTCTCAATGCGCCTCATATTAAAATACTTACGCATTGAATTACATAAACAATTCAATAAGTCAAAGAAACATTCCAGAGTACTTACACGCAACAGTATGTAAATGTAAGTGGAATAAATTAGCAGCGCGCCTGACCTAATACTTGTGTGACAGTAGTAAACATTCCATAAATACCTACTCGTAAATATATGAATAGAGCCTGTTTAAAGTCTAAAATGTAACAAAACCACACACTTAAAAAAACACACCAATAGCGCTCACGAGGAACAATCTTCAACCCTTAAAGAAGGAAAGCTCAAGGATCTCGACATTAAGGAGATTAGGTGCGGCGAGAGATTTCCTCAACAGCGGAGGGGACCGCACGACCAAAGGACTACTCGACGAGGCAGCGGCAGCCAACCACGACGGCGCCTACCTGCGACCTCAGCTGCCCTCTAAAGGCGGCTCCACACATTCGTTATTCGGCGAGTAGCGATCAACCGCTCGCCGAATGCCGAGTAGTGTGGAAGAGTTGCTTGCTATTTGCCGAGTATCGAACGTTTGGTGCTCGCCCTTCCCACCACGTGTCGGTCTTTTGGACACATCAAAGAAGCAAACATTCGCCGAACACGGCAGCTGTTTGGCATTGGGCGAGCAGGCTCGTTGCTCGATTGACGAATGTGTGGAGCCGCCATAATAGCCACGCCTCGCCCGCATCATTCACTATGCTGCCGTATATGACGGCATGTCACGCCATGCCTAGCCGCCATTGAACGCTCAAATTCAATTCAATGATGCCTTACATTATGTGGCGAGGTTCAGGCCATCAGCCCTGCTCTTCAACCTGACTACGCAAATATCGTTAGACTCTTTTCGCGTCAAACAGAAAAAAAAAGTATCACTCAGACAACGAAATAGGTGATTGGAATTTAACTCTGAAACTTCTTCCGACCATGCGGAGATTTTACATATAGTAAATCTACAGCATGGAACAACCGGCTTTGCTTCCCTTCCGAAGGAAGGCGTACGAAGGCCTCTTTTGCCTTGACACGGCACAATCTACGGCGTCGAATGGATTTGAACTCCAGAATTTGAATAACACATACCGATACACTACTCGTTACAACACCAAAATCGCTTAAGCGTTACGCAACGCTGTCACGCGACTTCACGCCACTCTACGATGCAGCGCTTGCTTGCCACGTCACGGCGAAGCTGCATAATGTCAAGCCGTAGGGTTGCCGCCATACCCCTAACCTCCACGCCATTACTGTGTCTAGCGACGTCACAACACTATGCGACGACGTGACAGGGTAAGATATCATGCCATGCAACACTCCCGCACCACGGCATGTGACTACACAACGCCTCGACGCCACGCCCCCACACCACTCTGCGAACCTCGCGCCACGCCATTCATGCCACACTCGGGAACCCTCGTAGGCTTAATAGAAACGACGCGGCTCCTACGACGCAGCGCTTGCTTGCCACGCCTGCCATGCCGAAGCTACATGATGTCAAGCCGTAGTGTCGCCGCCACGCCCCTACCCTCCACGCCTCTATTCTGTCGCGCGACAACACAACACTATGCGACGACGTGACAGGGTAAGGCATCATGCCACGCGACACGTGCGACCACACAACGCCTCCACGCCACTCCGCGAGCCTCGCCGCCACGCCACTCATGCCAAACTCCGGTACCCTCGTTGGTTTAATAGAAACGACGCGGCTTCTACGACATAGCGGTCGCTTGCCACGCTACGCCAAGTTACATGATGACAAGCCGTAGGGTCGCCGCCCCGCCCCTCCCCTCCACGCCTCTACTCTGTCTAGCGACGTCACAACACTATGCGACGACGTGACAAAGCAAGACATCACGCCAGGCGAACACCCCTGCACCACGCCATGCGACCACACAACGCCTCCACGTCACACCGCCACGCCACTCACGCCGCACTCCGGCACCCTCGTCGGCTTAACAGAAACGACGCGGCCCCGACTTCTTTAGCGCTCTCTTAAGGGCGTACAAATGATCTCTCGGCAGCCCTTCGTCTTCCGCTAAACACGCCCTCTCCCGCGCGCTTCCGCCGGCGCCTCCGCCTGCCCTCCAGCCCTCTTTTTCATTTCTCCTCGAGGGTGAAAAATTCGACCGCCACCGCCGGCCTTCCACGAGAGCCCCAGACGAACGAGTGGTACATACAGCAGTGTCGTCGCCAGTGGCCGGGGGCTGATGGCGAGAGGGCCGTGCTGGAGGTAAGAGGCGACGCGGATAAACGAGGAGGAATCGTTGAGAAATTGCCCAGACAGTGGAAAGAGATTTTTTTAATTTGTTGCGTCTACACCTTGACGCAACGCGTCTCCAAGCCCCCTTAAGGGGCGTTAAGCGATTTTCACTGGGGAGTAATCCTCCATTAATGTGCTTTTTATTACTGGAGTAATCCTCCGTTAATTACTATATTTGTCAAGTCTCGTCCCGTCGCAGTCAGTCAGTGCCTTTTATCCCTTCGGCCAGGGGCTCGCTTACTACGGAGCGTAGTAAACGAAATCGGCTAGCGCTGCCGCCTTAAGAATGACATGGTTAGATTAAGAATGACATGCCTAGATTACGAATGACATGGTCAAGAGCCACTGAGGGGCTAAATTGAAGGTATTCACTCTAACATTGAGTGATTAAATTTGTAATTCTTGCAGTACGGTAGGGAAAAGGATATTATGTAAATAAGTATCTCGCCTTGAGTGGTGACAAGGTGGGAAAATGAAAAGTGCGCAGTTCGTGACCCTTTGTTTAAAATATCGCTCAAGAGAATGGCTCGTATGATACCATGGAAATGACTGATCAGAACAATCAGATTTTAAACTACAATGATGGTGCTGGAAATCGGTTATCTCCGTAGCTTCAGCAATTACGCTACACTAACATATCCCGCATGTGACATTTAAAGCAAAATGTAGGTTTGTTGTGAGAGATATTCAAAGAGTTTGAAGGATAGAGCGAGTATCAAATATAGTATTGATAATCAGGTAGCAAGAAAAAATGTTGCGAGAAGAATGATATGGTAACTCAGTGCATTTCAATAAACGGACCTACAAAACTCTAAGAAGAAACTAAAATCTCACAGGGTGTAGTGGAACCTGAAACTGAGTAAACAAACCGGCAGACATCAGATTACAGACATCAAAGAAAAAGTCGGCGAGAACATCGGAATTCCTGAATGGGAATAGGTTTTATAAAAATATCAGCTGCGGAAAGAAGTAGTAAAGTAAATACGAGCATAAGTATCAGTGAAGCTCATACTTCGACGGGATATATACAGGAGTTCGCAGTGAAGTAATTTATGGATTGCAGCCCACTAAGGCGCGAAAAAACTCATTGTTAATATCGACGTTTTAATTGTGACACTAACATGTTTGGTAACATCGATGCCGCATCACTCCAGCGTACAATACTGGCTGAGAGCAGAGCAGTTAGTGATGGGAAATTTTACAAAAACATTGATGCATTTATGTTTCGATACATCGCTAAAGGGTTTTCGATGTCGATGAAAACATCGATTTTGAAATATATACTGATGAAAATGCTATTTCCCAATCCATTTTTAATTACAGTGCGTAAAAGAGATATATGTTATTGTTTGGTTACCAGCATTTTAGTAGTATGTTTATAAAAAAAATTTTCGAATATAAAGAATAGAATTAACAATAAAGAACATCGTGTATTGTGACTTTAGTCTTTAGTCCCTCCCGTTCATACACCATGGAAGTAAAACCACCTAAATTTACCTCACATTGCACAGGCGAAATGTGCTGCGTGATAAAGAGGGTGACGCAAAACAACGACATTGCTGTGGATTGCTGCTACTCTTCAACGTTCCCCCTTCATTTTAAAAAATTAAAAAATTAATAAAATAGATGTTTTTTCGACTTAATATCGATGTGAAGAAAACATCGAAAGCCATATATAGATGTTAATATTTCGATGTTTCTGGTGGAAAACATCGATGTTTTAAAGACATTGATTTTTTTGCCATCCCTAGGAGCACAGCCCGCAGAGGGTGAGAGGCGGCGGCGACGGCCGGCAGGCAGGCGGCGCAGACGAGCCTCGAGTGGGCCGGGCCCTTCCTCAGCGCCCGCGCGGCCTAACAAATTGTACTTTATGTTGGGGAATAAAGGAAGACGGATGCGCAGCCGGTGCCTCTTGGCGAATACTTAGGCGGAGGGGCTGCCCCGGCGGCAGAGGCCGGCTGCCTGCCGGCTCAGCGGCGCGGCCAGGAAGAGCATTTTCAGGACTCTGATGTGCTCTTCACGAACAAATGTACTAGCAGTTTCAAGAAGCCCGAATACTGTGAAATATGTACACAGAAAAGGGAATGGTTTCTGTAGGTCAGCAAATGTTTTCAAGGTTAAGTTGAAAAGCAAACACTGGAAACGCTTTTTCTCAATAGCGATATTTTTTCAAGTTTATCTATGTATCGTATATGACGACACATTTCATTCTAAATAAATAATATTCAATGTGTAATTCTTCAGCTTTTAGGTAATCAGACATAGGGTGAAATGAAGATGACGCTAGACCTGGAGAAAAAGTTTTATAAAGGCTTCAGGGACAGCACGAGGCATCTCTGAGTATTAAATAATTTCTGCAGGATAATCGTTGCAAGTTAATAATGCCGGATGTGGTTGAATGAATTTTGAAGGATGACAAAATTACGTACGAAAATCAGAAGCGACCATATTTTGATGAATTGCTGGAATTCAAATACAGAAAGAGGAAGATGATGCAGTGTGGTGCTCATTACACTACTGAATATCGAATGGCGATTTTCTTTTCAGTAATCGCCAAGCTTATTTTCACTAAAGAATTTTACCTGCTGAAGTCCCCCCCCCCATTGAGTGTAGCTTACACTGGACAGTAACACTCACACTCTTGCGGGCTCCTAAGCTATCCAGGCTCTCCGACTCAACATAGGTTCAAAGCCAAAGTCGAAGCCCCGACCATTCGCACGAACGGGTTGACAAGGTATGTGACGCACTTTACCCCCCTGCGGCCAGCAGTGGGAAATTCCCCGAAATTCTCTCACAATCAAAATACATTTGCTTGCCCAGTTCATTTAGCCAGAATTCGCACCCACTATACCGCCGTCCGCCGTGAGCGGTGGCGTCCGCGCGCCCGCGTCCCGAGGTGGGGGAATATGGGAGAGGGAGCGGTCGTGGGTAAGAGTGAGGGCGAGAGCATTGGTGTGAGTACGAGATTGAGTGTGAACGAGGGCATGAGCGAGGGTGAGGACGAAAGTGGGAGCGAGGGCGGGAGCGGGTGCTTGGGCGAAGGTGTGGACGAGGGTGTGGACGAGAGTGTGGACGAGGGTGTGGACGAGGGTGTGGACGAGGGTGTGGACGAGGGTGTGGACGAGGGTGTGGACGAGGGTGTGGACGAGGGTGTGGACGAGGGTGTGGACGAGGGTGTGGACGAGGGTGTGGACGAGGATGTGGGTGAGGGTATGGGTGAGGGCGCAGTTGTAGAAGTGGGCAAGGGCGAGGGTGAGGGTCAGCGCGAGAGCGAGAGCGAGGGCGAGGGAGAGCGCGAGGGTGAGGGCCAACACGAGAACAAGGGTGAAAAAGTGACTGAGTGCGTCGTTGTGAGTGAATAAGAGCGTGAGCGAAGGCGTTAGCGAGAGCGAGGCACAGGCGAAACGAGGAAGGTGGAGGGCGGAGGACGAAAACGAAGGGTAAAGGGAGGGAGGCTAGAGGCGAGAGCGGAGGGTAAGGATGGAGCACGTGAGCGATGCGGTGAGTGACGGCATGGGTGAGGGCGTGTAGGAGCTTTTGGGCGAGAGAGACAAAGTTGACAATGGCAAAAGTGTGAGCAAGGGTTTAGGCGAGGGCAAACATTGAAGGATTGGAGGAAGGTTGAAAGCGTGAGCGAATGTGGAGGGCGTTGGCATGGACGTAGACGAGGGCAAGGGCGTGAGTGATGGCGAGAGCCAGGGCGGAGGGAAGGAGGGCGTGGGGGATATTTTGGACGAGGGCGCTGGCGTGGTGAGGTCAAAACCATGACCGAAGGTTTAGATGAGGGCAACGATTGAAGGATTGGGCGAAGGTTGAAGGCGTGTACGAAGGTGGAGGGCGTTGGCATGAGAGATGGCGAGGGCCAGGGCGGAGGGGAGGTGGGCGTGGGGAGAACGTGTGCCGCGTGGGAAAGCGCTTCGCCGTGGTTGGCGGAGCAGCGGCCGTGCGCCGCGTGGGCAGCGTCCCGCGGTGCTTGGCTTTAAAGGGGAGCGCTCCTTCGCTCGCCGGCACGCGCGCACCGCCCGCCTGTTCCATGGAGACCGGTATGCGCGCGCCAAAGATATTACACGAATGTCAGTAATTGTGAGTCTGCTCATCTAAGAGTCAACAATTGTCAGACTGCTTGACTGAGACTCAGATAGATAATTGGTCATTACTACTGAACGTTTGTTTAAATACGATTCCGAGCAAACGTCCCATAACTGTTGGGAGATATGATATAAATGTTGTAGATTTGATAACTAATTACCCTTCATTGTCAGAAAATATCAGTTTTTACTCTATTTACATCAGTTCGAACAGTTTACAATATTGGTTTGACAAAACCATCAATTATGAACAGCGTACTTTGTTTCCGTGGTGAGATCCTGCGTTCGATTTCCGGACAAGGCAAAATAGAATTGTAGCCTCCATTTATATTGTCTGTGTTTCTATAGGTGTGAGACAAAAGAAAAGCTGAGTGAGTCAAGTATGCTAAATATGGTGAAGTGAAAACGTCATGTTGTATATGGTAATGAGAAAATATCGTCTCCCTTACGTCAGGCGTATAATAAAGAAAAACAGAGCCCAGGAATAGGAACATCATTAGCTGACAAAGACGGATTAATCCGACACTAACTTCCAAATAAATACATTATTATTATTATTATTATTATTATTATTATTATTATTATTATTATTATTATTTCATATAAGGATCGCTTCTTGCAGAATCATTGCGTCGAATCTGTTGCATCGAATACATGGCACGATATCATAATCAAACAAAAATTACAATACACAACACATGAAAACATTAAATTACGTTTTAGTTTTACACCCAAGAAGACGTATGTGCAGTAGACATCCTTGCTATTCCTTAATTATAATTTTTCATTACTTGGATTGAAATTGACTTCGTTTTATGAAAGAATGAGTGCCCGAATGTACTATTTTGAGGAATGAAATTGTGACAAAATGTTTTCAATAAGGCAGTGCATTGAATCCCACTAAGGTCAGTGTATTTTCAACGGGCAAAATATCCACAGAGGCGAAGTCTCACGTTAAGAGTATAAAAGAACCACAAAGGCTTGCACCCTGCAAATTTAAATATTTCTCACCAAATCTTATCTCACATTCATTCAGCAAGACATCAAATCAAAAAATGAAAAACCTCAGTTGTCCGCGGTGGCATTAACCAAAATTCATAATTCAGTACGCTCCTACTAAATTCAAATTTCTTGCTTAGAATTGCAAGCTGGAGTGCGATAGTAAATGAAATTCTGTTTGTACAAACAATGAAAACATTTCTTAAATTTGTTTCTTAATTTATTTACAGGTCTTAAATCATTGTAAAGAGGATAAGATGTTGTATTTTATTCAAAATATAAAAGCAAAAGTTTTCACTTTCTCAAACTTAACCTCCAATAATGTTAAAAATAGTTATCATGGACAAAAACAACAACAACTAAAGCGTACAATTTTGCACCAATGCACAAGTTAATTACTGTTATAATAAAATTATCCCCCTTATAAAACAAGCCCCCTGATAAAATAGTAAATATTTAAACAAATTTAAATAGTAATCAACACTCATTTTTATCGCTTATCGATTGTAAGTAAGAGGATTAATTGATAATGGGTCAACGTTTTAGGTCAGTATTAGTGTAATGGTTGTTAAAACCCAGGAAATGGCGGAAGCCTTCCCACTCGAATGTGAGATCCGGTGCCGACCGACACGCCTGCTTGCGGTGGTTTCCTCTTCTAGGTTTGTCCCACCAGCATAGTACCATTCCACCGGGGAAAACTCTCAGCTTCTGACTGGTCTCCCGAAATGTATGTGGAGTAGTACATATAGGCTACGCGTGGGTGTAAAGGTGTCTAGGGGAACAGGAAGAGACACTTAAGTGGAAGGAAATATCACGTGTCCGTGGCCCAGTTTTTAGGATACTGTTACTGGATTCGCCTGGTATTTGTAGGAGAAATATTACACAGACCTGTCATTTGTAAGAGGAATACCCCGTGAAAGAAAGATGTATATACCTGCCACGGACACTACGCATAAAATTATGTAAGTATTATTTCAATATAGACATTTACTTAGCATATTTTTAATAAACTTTCATCAATTGCTTACATTTAAATACATTTATATGTGTTCTGAGTCTTGGAAATTATATTTCTATCAGTAGATGAAGGTGCAACCTCCAGTTTGTTGGGGCACGAGACGTCACTGCTTCAAAACATCCGGCAGTTAGCGTTTTCCAACTGATACTGGTCAAATTCAACCCCGGTATCCAACTAAAGTCGAAAATCCTCCACAATCGGAAGTCGAACCCCAGAACTTCCCCGTCAACGAATCTACAGAAGCAGCGAATCTTATCGCAGCCAGTAGCTTTCATCATTGCCGCATTCCCCGCAGTGATTTTCACAGCATTTTTCGTCGTCCTCATTGGTTGATTGATTGATTTTTTCGTGTTTCCGGGCGCGTCAACTGCTTTGGTCATTAGTCCCGTTAGTGTAGTGCATGTTTTTTCTAGGGAGATGGCGGTGATCTTCCCCCCTGGATGACGAGATCCGGCGCCGACCTACCGTCGGCTAGTGGGGTTTCCCCCTAACCAGGACTCTCCCACCAGCGGGGCACCGCCCCAGCCGGGACAAGTTCTAAGCTCCCAACCGGTCTCCCGGAATATGTGTAGTGCATGTTAGTGTAAGTGTGTGTGAAAGGGGAGAGGATAGGACAATGAAGAGGAAGGAAAGATCGCGCGCGGTCCGTGGCTCATTTGGTAGGGTACTAGTCCGGCATTCGCCTGGGGTTGGTTGGAGAAACCACGGAAAACTACCGATCAGAGCAGCCGGCCGCTAGAATTCTTCTCCAGACAGCGAATGAATTCGACCTAGCTGAAAGGCTAGTGTCGAAAATCCTGCCGCCGTCAGGACTCGAACCTAGGACCTCCAGGTCAGAGGCGCTGCAGTGACATCAGTTAATCAGTTGCTGCCGGTCCCTCACTGGTCGTTGTCGTCCCCAACATCGCCGTGGCTGTCGCCGCGACGTCACTCGCACCGCCTCCGCGAGACGAGGCACGCACGCGACCCGACGCGCGGCTTTGTTCGGCGATTGCGAGGCTTACGGCAGCGCGCTCGTATCCTTCCGCGCGCGTTCAATTTTATGGGGCGGGGCGTCTGGCGCGGCGGCGCCCGCTGCGCCTCGCCTTCGCACCCCACGATCCGTTTCGTCGGCTGCTTTTCACTCGACCCACACTCCGCGGCGGAAACGAGGGCGGCAAATATTGAGGGTTTACAGCTATGTTGTAACAAAGATTCCCGTCTATGATAGTTTGAGATATTATGTTATCTCTCTGTGGCCTCGTTCTGACTTAACGTGCTGGTTCATTCAGAGGGAACGCTACAGTTTAAGATTTTCGGGTAAGAAGGTAATTGTGTCCAGGGACAAGAAGCTGAATGAATTTTCGATAAGACATATTTAGGAAATTTCGATATTTCACAATGAATGCTGTTGCATACATTACAAATACAATAATAATTATGAGCGAGAAACACACGAAAATGAAGTCTTTATTGCTGAGATTTCCAACACTAGTTCGATGCGATTCCTAAAAAAATGTGCTAATAAGTTATATTTGAATATTTCACAAAAGATGTGAGAAATATACGTATGCAGTTTTTCCTTATGCTTTATTTTTAAAGGTTGTATAAATATCATGTTATTAGCAACCTCATGGATGTAGTTCTTGACATAGTTGTGTCAATAAAGAAATATTGACGATGTTAAACTGCATTATATAGTTGTGATATCATTGCCATAAAAATACAACTCATATTTTACTAAAGCTACTCTTGTATCTTTTACGCGGAGAGTTGTGATAAAAGATAAGAAAGCCAACAAAAGTATTATACAAACGAATATAAGAAAAGATATGCCTCGGACATATTCCCTCACAATGCAAACGAAAAATAACTAAAGTCGCAAAGAAAATCCGTAAGTGAAAAACTTAACAGAACGTATCACTGGGAAACACAATCCCCCCCCCCAAAAAAAATCCACTCTGAAAGAAACACAGCTAAAATAAAGCAGACAAGGGGAAAAGGCGAATGGGGACTCGGGGACTTGGGAGCTTCGCAGCAGCGACGCTAAGACCACAAAGCAAACGCCACGCAGCTCAGCGGACAAACGGGAGCGCTTTCAAAAGACGGCGGCGCGGTGCGGCGAGGCGCCGCGGGAGCGCGCGGCATCCCAGCGAGGGGGAGAGGGGGGGGGCAAAGCGGGGGGGGGAGGGTCGGGGGTCGCGCTGGGATGACCGTCCCGCGCGCCGCCGACACGACCTCAGGGGGCGCTGCGGGCGGTAAGTACACACACACACACACACTGCTCCAAGGGACCGAGACAGTTTCGAACTTGCTTTGGGCGATGGCTGTGTACCTGTTAATATTATAAAGCACGCAGCCCCCTCAGATGTTTCTAGGTATGAGTTTCTTGATTACCTTTTACTCAGATTCTATTATTTAATTATTTTTTATAATATAATAATATTTCTAGATGTTTCTAGGTATGAATTTCTTGATCACCTTTTCCTCAGATTCCATTATTTAATTATTTTTTTATTATAATTATTGGGTTTATATTAAATCGAGAAGCCAGTGGTTTTACTCTTATTGTCGCTGGCTAAACGAACAGATAAATTCATTTTCTCCGATATAATAGTGTAATGGTAATTTTCATTATTGTTAAATTAGTGCAGGTATAAGGGTGTTTAATGAAAGTTGTCATTGTTTATCTCTATTTGTTTTATCAACGTGAATGTATGATTTTCATTATGGTAAAAGGATTTCTGCAAATTAAATAAGTATGTTCTACAAAATACGGATCTCGGAACACTCGTTTGATATCGCTGTTCTGAACCAATGATAAACGTTAAAGGAAGTTTGAGAGACTGAGGGGTTGACCTCGGTAACGGCACTTAGTGCCGATAAAAAAAAGTGAAGTTGAGTTCAACCGTGGTTCTTCTCCCCTGGTATTCCTTGAGTGCTGAGTCATGAAGGACTTCGCGTTGAATTGGAAATGCCCAGAACCCTTCATGTGAATCGGTGTTTTGAATCAATACAGAAATGTCCATTAGAATCGACGTCACTTTGGAGACCAATTATAAGACGGCAAAATTATTGGAACGGAGGTAGAATATTCAAGTTAAGCAAGTAAAATAAGAGAGTAATGAAATCAACGGTAGAGAAAGTAGTAGAAAAATAAGAAATGCAATAAAGCACATTCAAGAGGATATTTATGCAAGAAGACTTAGAAACAAATATTTTTCATAAAGGGTATTAATAGGGAGTAAGAGAACAAGAACAAAATGGCTATATGAGTGTTCGAAATCAGTAAGAATAGGAGAATCGAAGAGGAAGGAAAGATCGCGCGCGGACCCTTGCCTGATTGTTAAGTTATTACTCCGGCATTCGCCTAGTATTGGTAGGAAAAAACATGGGAAACTACCGATCAGTGCAGCTGACCGCCAGAATTCTCCTCCAGGGCAAAGAGTTAAATGAAGAATATAACGGAGAGAAGGGCCATCTGAGGATGTTGTGTTTAGAAACGGTGACACAAAGTAAATTAAGAAAGAGGGAGGGTCACGAACAAACGCAAACACGGGCAAGAAACCGGCGCCTGGGGGACTGAGGAAGTTTGACGCTGAGAAGAGAGCGGAGAGTCAACGGCACGTGAAGCTTAGGAAACAAACCGACGGCCCACGAAGGGGAGGATTTTGGGCGACCTCGGAAAGCACGACAAAACGGTAAGTAGTAAAAGAAAAGTGGGAAGAACAGCCATGTAACTTTTTGAGCTTAATCCTGTGTAAGCTGAGGATGGTTGTTGTTGTGGTGAAGTTGGAATTGAATATATTTAATCTTTAATTAGTATCTTTAAAATGAAAGAAATACATGCACTAGGGAATTTTTGAATGATTCAAATTATTCATTTTAATTTGTATCTCTACATACAAATATTTTCGTTTTATTTTGTTAACCTACATTTATTTTGTAATTATCTTAATTTTTTGTTAAATTTATCTTCAGATGCGCAGGGGCTGTAGTAACCCTGTAGCTGTCACCCGATCTTCTTGCGACACTTCGACGAGATTTTCATCAATAATTAATAGTTAATTAAGGAATCGGTTCAATTCGTACAACTAGAATAAATGCTTGGATAGAATCGCAAGGAAAATCCTGCGTGCGGTACAAGCTCATTTTACAAGATGGTTGAAAATAAATGTAATAAACTTCTAGGGCATATAGGAGTATTAAATATCACTGTTTGGCAATAAACAAGTAGTGGGTAATGTCATAACGGAGTTCAAATGACGTTTTCTACCGGACACACAGCTTGGTGGCACATCATCCTGCACTTGAGTATGGTAAGTTCAAAAAATCTCAGGAAAGGAAAACGTAACCACTAGCAATGAAAATTCTTTTTTCCATTATTATTCAGCATTGACTACAAAAAAAATTGACCAAGTACCGTCTATGAGATTTCATGCCTGAACGGCGATGCCTAAACGGCGATGACAGAACTGCGATGCACATTTTGCGGCAAAGTCAGCCGAGCGATAAAGACAGAACACTCATTATTGTCATTGTCTGTAGGCAGGTCGACCCCACAGATTACGTCCGCCTGCCGTATACCAGTGGTTGATGAGTTTGCTACCAATTACGAGCGCGTTGTCAGATATGACACTTTTGTAACTTGTTATGTCAAATTTACAACTACTTCTTTTTAATTAATAACCAAACATTAATGAAATATTTATAATAAAAACATCGTTTTTTTCGAATAAAGCTCTTATTT
This sequence comes from Teleogryllus occipitalis, assembly GCA_011170035.1. NCBI lineage: Eukaryota > Metazoa > Arthropoda > Insecta > Orthoptera > Gryllidae > Teleogryllus > Teleogryllus occipitalis. Next base: position 48,583 of record BLKR01003665.1, on the reverse strand, counting down.
AAATAAATTAAAACAATGTTAAGTAGGTTACGAATAAAATAATATGTAATGTTAGTTTATAAATTAACGAAGGTCATGCAGTAAGAAAAAAATAATAATCGAAAGTTTTCAATGATTCCTTTCTTTTTGAAAATTATTAAAAACAATTTTCACTACATTTAACAGAAGAGATCAACATATAGGCCTATACCCAGAAAAGTGCAACTGTGCCATCTTCACCACTTGTTCACATTGATTTATTGATGGACGTTTTCGGTCACGCGCGCACATCACCTGTAGCCAGTGCTCCGTTTAGTTTTATTGGTGGCAGTGGTGATTTTCCTCCCCCGCTTAATGATGAGATCCTGCGCCGACCTACACTTTGGATTCGGGAGGATTTCCACCTCTAGATATCGCTTCCAGCGGGGCATCGCTCCAGCCGGGAAAAGTTTTAAGCCCCACATAGTCTCCCGTCATGTGTTGTAATGTAGTGCATGTCAGTGTGAGCAAGTAACAGAAGAGGATAGAACGCGGAAGAGGAAGAAAAGATTGCGCTCGGTTCGTGGCCCGTCTGTTAGGCAACAGCTAGGGAATTCGTCTGATATTGATCGAACGCATATTCAGGGTGGAGGCTGGTGTGAAAGAGGCGCGTTTAACCGGCGCCCCCCCCGCGCCCGCCGCCCCTTCCTCGGGGGAGAGAGGAACGCTCTCTCACCCGCGCACTCCCGCCGTGCATTAGCCGCCTCGCCACCAATCTGTCTCCTTCCGATAGCGGCGATATTTCTGTATACACAGAGCGCCCGCCCGTGAGACGAACAGAAAGAGCTCTGCCCGCCGACCGCCTCCATTCGTCAGAGCGAGAAGCCCTCTACGCGACGAAAGCGACCTCTACTTTCTTGCCTCCTCGTCTGCCCCGCCTTCCTTGCTTGCGCGTGCTAGGCTAAGCTATCTTCAACGTCTGGAAACCCACTCAAATTCTCTAGCCATCAACCTCCTAGATAATAGTGAAGAAACGTACCGATTACCCAGACTTACACACAACTCCATTATAAATTCTCAAATTAGCCCCAATATATATATATATATATATATATATATATATATATATATATATATATATACTTTGACTCCTAACCAAAAGTATTAAATTGACTCTTTCTGTTCTAGACTCGAGAAGGCGGTGAAATGTACCGCTGAGATACTTTCACTCACCAATTGTTATTGTCAACAACAAATGTCAACATATTTACTAATTATTTTTTAATGTAAAATATATTGTAAATGTACCTTGTTCAGTATTTTAATAAAATCAATGTAGAGGAACTCTAGTGGCAGTCTGCGGCAGGCAGATCAGTAGTTTTCTATGACTTCTCCGACCAGGCGAATACCGCTGGAGTTCCGTAACAAGCGGGCCACGGGCTGCACGTGCCATTTGGTTCCTCAACTTTGTCCCGATCTGTTACCTTACACCTTACTCTCGACTTCAGTAATTATTTTAACACAGTCAAGGATTTATTCGTCAGACTCTCTACCTTTTTTTATATATTCTTTCTTCTTTTTCAATTTGGCTTTCTTGTCGGTCGTTTCATCTTCATTTAAACTGTTTACCCAACGCCTTCCCTATCGGCTCCTATACTTTTCTATACATGCATACCAACCCCCAATGTTTACAAGGCGTGGGCATTAGAACGTCAAAACATTATTTCCAGCTCCTTAACCATACCGCAATAATTGAAGAAATTGTGTTTACGCTCTTGGAACACAGAGACATTCAAGACATTGTAGAAGTATGTATGCTTTTTTCGTAAAAAATGTGGAGTCCCATTGTCAATTTTTAGACTCTAATAGAAGAGTGGAATGTTAGCTGCTATTTTGATATTTAGAGCAACATAAAAGATTTATTTATCAGAGGAGATTTGCACTCTTTCACAATAGGGGAAGCATCTCAATCAGAAACGCCTTTTTTGTAATAAATGATGTGTTAATCTTAAAAGATCGAACGGAGCAGATTCAATGTCTCTTAAACCAATGTCGTGTTACTTTGTGCCAATGCCGTGTTAACTTGTCATTTTCATGCCATGAAGTGTGGTAAGTTTGTATTTACTTAATACATTATTTTTGTTTCGAACACTACATTTTATTTTTGACGCAAGTTCGAAACGGGAAGACCCAACTACACAACCCTTCAACGAGGACTGCGATTAATAGCCTCAAGATGTTCGCCGCCCCTCTCTTCCTGCATTCCTCCGCCGGCCTCTCGCGCGTCGTTTGTCTTGCTAAACGAGGCGGAAACGCACGGCCATTGACACCCCACGCTACAAATCAAAATCGCCCGAACGCTCTTCCTACGCCCCCATCATCCTCGCCGCTCCTCTGCCCGCCCCATCGTCCCTCCGTTCCTTTCCCCTTCGAGGATCCCCCCTCTGCCCCTGTCGACACCGCTCACCCCCGCCTCCTTCGCCACCCACAACGGCTTACCCCCGCCGCTGCCCTTGCCGTCTTCTCTGCCCAGCCGCTGGTTGGTTGGTTGGTTGTTAGTGATTCCGGGCGCGTCAACTGCTGTCATTAGTCCTGTAACTGTATTGTATGTTTTTCCTTGAAAGGTTTGTCTTCCTCCGTTAGATAGCGAGATCCGGTGACGACCTACCGACGGCTAGCGGGGTTATCCCCAATCAGGTATCTCCCACCAGCTAGGCACCGCCCCAGCCGGGACAAGCTCAAAGCTCCAGACCGGACTCGCAGCATGTGTGGTATGCATGTGGGTTGCATGTTAGTGTAAATGTGTGTAAATAAAGAGAGAGGGTAGGTCAAGGAGGATGAAGGATATATCGTGCGTGGTCCGTATCCCGTTTGTTAGTGTACTAATCCAGCATTCATCTGGTGTTGATCTGAGAAACCACGGAAAACTAACAATCAGAGCAGACAGCAAATAGAATTTTCCTCCAGGCAGCGATTGAATTCAACCTAGCTGACCAGCCAGAGACGAAAATCCTGCCACCGTCGGGAATCGACCGTATATCCTCCCGGTTAGAGGCACTGCAGTGACATCAGTTGATGCACTGAGCCACCTCTCCCGGTTCTCCGGCCGCCATATCCATCGCCCACATTTTCCCTCCAAGCCCCGTGCTTCCCTGACGCCGTCACCGCCATCTTCCACCCTCGCTCCCAGCCCTCCTGTACGTCTCTGTCACCGTGCGCCGTTTTTCTGCACTAGCGCTCTCGGCTCCCCAAACTGTCAGCGCATACGTCGCCCTCGTCTCGTTTCCGTCCTCTCCTTGACCCCTCTCACCCATCCCCCAACCACTCCTCTCCCGAGCCCGGCCCCGCGTCTGGCAGCACCTTCGCAGGCGCGGAAATATGGAGTGCTCTATAAAAATATTTCCCTCTGCAACATTTTTACGCGACAGTGAAGAATTTAAAGAAGTTTTGTATCCCTATCGGGAGCGGGAATATTGATTCGAGAACGTTCGTGCAGGGAGGAGTTTGCGAAAGGTGGATTTTGTCAATGTGAACTGCAGTAGGGTCACGCCCTTGAATTCGTCTTATATGGGTGGCTGTTGGATTTTTTCGATTGTCTGAGAGTATTTCGTTTCTCTGGGTGTGTCCAAATTTTGTTCATTAGCTCGCGAGTGTAGGGCGTGTTATAGCTAGGGGGTAGAGGTGTTCTTTCCTACTGAAACACGAGAATCGGTGACGACCTGCACATCAGCTTGAAAGGTTTTCCTTCTCAATATATCTCTCCCACAAATAGTGACTGTGTGTGTGTGTAAGGAGAGAGGAGGAGGCGAATATGAGTAAAGGAATATCGCGAGCGATCCATAGCCTGTTTGATAGGGTACTACTTCTTTGTGAAGTTTTTAAAAATGTATGTACTACTGGTCGAGTTTAAAATACTTTCATTGTGAGAACAATGAAACAATATCGTATTTCTTGTTTTATATTTTCTTTATTTTATTACGAAGCCAGAAACGATACAGAGAGATTACAAAATATGACACCCTTAAATGAGAATTACCTGCTAGTACCTGCTAGTCCTGGTCTCGGCATAATTAATGTAACAGATTTGCGAAGCGGAAGATTTACGATCTATGGGCACTTAAAATAACATGTATGGTACTATTAATTAAATTCAGAAATGTTAAGTGCATCTTGAGTTCTGTAATTTCCTCTTACGAAATCTTACACGTGTGCACACAAGTAATCTATTAATTGCCGAAATACGATCAAGGACTTTTGTTAAAAAATGTCATAATTTGTGAACTTTGAGTGTGAGAGGGTTTTAAATCTGAAGTCTGTAAAGATATTTATAATTTGTAGCAATGCTCACAATTTATTTTTTGTAAAGGAGATATTTTTCATTTATATAAATGTTGACTGTTGAAAAATACTTCTATTTCACCAGAAGATAATTTAAAAATCTTTTTTTTCCTCAAAGGAGCAAACCAAATCATTCAGGCACCCGCTTAATTTGTCCTAAGTATAAATTTTCATTCTTCCTTGTTGTTTAATTGAATATAATATCCGTAATTATACGTTTTAACGATCCCATCGTTTCAACGATCCCATTCCTTTTAACGAAACCGTCCTGTAACTTTCAAGGAATAAAAGTTTATCAAGAACGAAACTAGTGTTGAACTCCCGAAATACAAACGAATTTTTTTGTATTGTTACAAATGAAAGTATGAGACCACAGCGATTTGAAATGAGAACATATAGACGCGGGAAATTTTTAATGTAGACAATTCATAAGTGACTAATATAGTTTATCGTGACTCTAAGCAATACTGATCATAACATTATCTGAAGGAAACACGGAACTTTTTGAAATACGGTAATCGTGTCACAAGAAAATCTATAGAATATACGCTTACTCTGTCTATTTGTCTGTAAATATAAAAGTACAAATTATAAATTAATCTACATCTTCGAGGTATACAATTTGAAACAATCTAGTTTTAAAATAATAACTTACAAAATTAGAAAATGATGTCAGTGGAAATATTCCAGTCACCATTCGATAATTGTACGATTTTCAGTATGTGTTAAAATCAACATGTTTATAACATGGTATCCACCTAATATTCTTCCAAGAAGTGTCTTAAAATAATTCAGCAGTCTATTTTTTTAATTTCACGATCATTACTTTAGTAACTCACTTCTTTTAACACTTCGTGTTACAGGACAACCTACCTTCAATTTAGAGGTGTCGCATAAAACGTTAATTGCGAAGTTAAAATTACTCCGTAACAAACGTTTAGACTGCGGACAGTTAAACACAAATCCCGCGCATTCTAGCGCCGTCGATTGTTCCTTTCGCGCGGCGCCAAGTGCCCCGCCAAGGGGTGGGGTGGGGGTTGGGAAGAGGGAGAGAGGGGCGAGGGGCGGGGCAGGTGGGTGTCGGCGCGGCCCAAGCTTCTTACTCCCCGCAATCCGCTTATGGTCGGACTACGCTCTTCCTTCCTCCTACGCAGCCTTCATAGTCGTCGTCGCCCCTTGGTTCCCTCTCCCCCCTCCTCCCCTGCCGCCACCCTCTCCACACTTCTTACACTCCCTGCCTCTCCTTTGGGGTAGCTTCTGTTCCTCTTCCAATTCTGCCTCGTCCTCCACCTACTTCTAGTTCTATTTCGCCTCCTCCTTCCACTCAATTTCCGCCGCCGCCTCTGCCTCCTTCTACTCCAACTCCGACTCTGTCTCCTTCTCCAACTCTGCCTTTACCCACTTCTATTCCAACCCTACCTCTTCCTCCTTCTACTGTAACTATGTCTCTTCCTCCTTCCACTTCCACTCCACCTCTGCTTCCTACTCCAACTCCGTCTCTTCCTCCTTCCATTTGAACTTCGCCTTTGCCTCCTACTCCAACTCCGCCTCCTACTCGAACACCGCCTCTGCCTCCTTCTACTCCAACTTCAACTCTGACTCCTCCAACTCCAACTCCACCTCCTTCTACTGCAACATTGCATCCACCGCCACCTTCTTTTTCTTCGACACCACTTCCATCTCCATGCCCATCGCTTCCGCCACTTCCAATTCATTCTCCCCATCTGCCGCCGTCTCCATCGCCTCCCTCGCATTTCTCAGCGTCTAGACGGGTGGCCCCTCCCCCCCCCGCACCCCACTCGCAGAGGGAGCGCCACTTCTCTCGTTAGGGGGAGACCGCGGCCAGTTCTCCCGGCGCCTCCGCTGGGCAGTTGGCGAGATTGCAGTGGCGTCGGGGGTGCCCGCCGTCAGCGCTGTTTCTCCCAGGCGCTGCAGGCCGACGCGACGCCCGCGCCCGAGCAAGCACCAACACTTCATGCTGCCCGCTTGCGTGGCCACACGGGGTTGATATTTACCAGACACACCTAATATTTGAATAGTAGCGGGTTTTTTTGTTACAAAAAAACCTGAGAAACATCGGATTTATCAACTTGTTTTAAAATTAAACGGGGGTGTGGAGGGGAGCGCACCGTGCAGAGGATTGCGAGAATGTAAATAAAATTAATTTTAGTTTACACTATAGTCAGTGTAAATACAAGTAATAATAGTAATAAAATTCATTTAAATACAAATAGTTTAACTCTCTGTTGTGTAAAATGAAACTTATTTACATTCTCGCAATACCTGCCACGACTCACACCGCTCCGCGTCGGTGAAAATTACATCTCATGCATTCACGCTCATATTCCATAATGTGATTGAAGTTACTACAGCCTTTGTGAAGTTGTTAGTGAACAAATCGGAGTGCGGTAAGGGTTGTAGTGGTTGCTCGTATTCCCGTCTCACTCCTCCACTTAGTTACCTAGTATTTCATTTCAGCCTGTATTAACCATTATGAAACATTAGGCATTTTAGCATGTATTAATCATTAGGTTAATTATTCGTGTATTATGCCTAATTCATCTAGAACAGCGTGACAATAAAATGTCTTCCTACACTGTTCAGAATAGTAATACGTAATAAAATGAAAGACTTTCCAACTTCTTCCAGCTCTGTACGTTTAAAACTACATATTAAATATACAGCATACTGTGTAGAAGAGAAAGTGTGATAATAATGGTGTTTAACAAATTCCGCAGCGTGGCCATACTAGGGCAGATTTGTGATGTGTTTTGCATCTAAATGTAACACTATTGTATTAGTTCAGAATCGTGGAAGAAACGTCAACTTAACAGCAAAAAAATACATTAGTTTTAAAGCTTAGAACATACTATTTGATCTACAAGGTCATTTTATACAAGAAATAGAATTAATACTTGTTCATTGGATCTATCACCAAAAAACATAATAAGTAAGAAGTTTACTTAAAATGAAAAAACTTGCTATTCTTTAGTATAAAAATATATCAAGAAACAGAAAAACCTTTCTACGATCTAAAAGGAGCGTGAGAATTAAATTATGCAAATATTGCATTATTTTAAACTTAACGTACACAATTCACCCATTCCTAGCGAAACAAAATGTTTAGTTACCGAAGTTGTGAATATTACTTGAATTATAATACACCCTAATAACGCAAATATTATATATTTGTTGTGAATTATACACAAACAGAGTTTAAATTATATTATTAAAGATATATTTGAAAACTATACACATAAGATTAGATATTACTTAGAGTGTGCACAAAAATAAAATATTAAGACTATGCTTGAAAGTCAAGAGAAGTGCCCCCATTTAGTGGGAGTCTCTTTGTCTCTTGAGGGCGATGAAGAGCCACGCTAAAAGGGTGAGATTAGCCAAGAAAGATCAGGACGTCGCCATCCATCAATGTCCGGCGGACGCTGGGGCCAGCGTTTTACTAGCTGACCTCCAGGATCGCTCTTTGTTGACGAGGCTCCTCTGAAGGTCAGATAGCGTATAAAACAGTCGGTCGATATAACCTTTCCAGTTAAGATATTTATATTTTTCTAAAGCCTAAAGAATGCAAAAAAAAAAAAAAACGTTTATGCATGTCTTTAGCGAATGCGTCACTACTAAAAAAAATATAAAGACAATTACATTGGAAAGAAAATCATAAAAAGGAAGTGGTATGTCTATAAAGAGGTTTTGGATAATTCACATACACCCAGAAAAATGTATAGTCTGAGGTAATTTGATTAGACATGGTAATTTACATCTTCGGCGTCAGATATTGCAATTTGATTTTAAGATGCTTGAAATTTTGTGTGTTTGATTTCTTCAATAAAATATTTCTGGGTCAAGGTAAATACATTTGTTCAAACGAACGCTATTTCTCATCTTAGTGTATTTATGCTTCTTCTATGCGAACTGATGTTTTTACTTTCTCGCCCTTAAGAATGTAAGAAAAGAAAACAATATAACCGTGCGCCGGAAAACGGCGAATTTTCGACACAAAACGACAGACTCTGGTCACGAAAAAGGGGATAAATCCTGTTCCTGCATATAGTAAATTACTTCCTCTAACAACTGATGTGGGCAGAATCCATGTTTGAGAGTCCTTGATACAGAAGAATCGCTTGAAGGCAAAACGTGTCTGACCGTCAGTCTGTGGTCAACGCCAACACCTTTAAGTTGATTTTCTCCTAAATTAATGTTCCCCGATCAATGTAAAAGAACTCAAGGCTTTGGGAATTTAAAATGAAAATTTTGATTTCTGAGGATACTTTGCATGAAACCTTAAAAACATTTTCTAAATTTTCTCAAAAATTGTTCCATGTTTTTTTATTAAACTTTGTTCTCGGATGGAGTAAAATGCGCTTAAGGGAATGGCGCAGGACAATATCGAGGAAAGATTTTTTCCATAATGAAATTGTTCTTTAAAGACAGTTTTGGAAAATATGAGTAATTTTATAGTAAAATATTAGTAATTTATAATGAATTAATATATGAAAATATTAGTAATTTAAAAAAATATGAGTAACATCAATTATTTTTTTGGAAAATATGAGTAATTTTATAGTACTTTCTTGCGAAATAAAGGCAATGTTTAAGTTTTTTACAATTTTTTCAAAAACAGCTCCAAATTGTTTCTTTAAATTTTCTCCTCGTATTAAGGGACGTCAAAAATTATGGTGCTAGTCACATTTTCAGGGAACTGTCCGTATCATCGACAATTGCCAAAAGTTGAAATTGAAGATTCTTTTGCCGTAAACAAAATCTGTTCTCAAAACTCAGCTCTTAAAAATGGGTCAAATACAATTTTTAAAGAAACGCCAGGAATTACGTCTTCACGTAATTTCTGGTTGACATTTATTCAAATTATAAAAATAATGTTTTCTCAAAAACTTATTATTTTATTCAAATTTTTCGATTTAATAAACAAGGGATGATTAAAAGAATGGTGTAGGTCTTGTTTTCATTGATCTCTTTGCATTTTAGAAAATGGCTTATAAGAAATATTGTTTTGGGAAAATTACGTTTTCAAACATCGGTCCGCATTCAAAACTCAGTGTTTCCATAGAAGTAAGGAACACAGCCTGTTGACTCCATTTGCTGACTGAAAACGTTTGCTAGTTTATGTAGTAGTATAGTAGTGGAGCAGTTAGGAATAATGCTAGAAGGCATGTGCTGTTGTTGCACTATTAGTTTTCATTTGATGTAAATGATACTAAAGAGTATCAAAATAAAGGAATGTATATATATATATATATATATATATATATATATATATATATATATATATATATATATATATACACATCGCATTCTCATACAGATACGATATTAAATTACTCAATTATTTCTACAGCGCACTGTTTGCTTGGTTAATCTTCAATCATATAGCGACATCTCTCTCGCATCATAGGATATCCAGCGCTGCGATTGGGTGATAAACTCTAATCGCCGTTCCGGGGCCCACACATGCGTCATGCCTCAGGGGAATCCCGAGTCTGAACGCGTTCTCCATAGCTGTTATGGAATTGAAAAGCTCATTGCAATCGGCTGGCAGATACCAGAATTCAAAGGTACAAATTCCTGTACGAAATTGGCGTCCGGTAGAGCGTTTGTACAGGCGCCTTTCTGCCTCTCGGCTCGCCTGCGTTCTCCCACTCCACTCGGATCCAGACAACGCCTTCGTGTACACACCATCGCTTTCCCACACCCTGCGATCTCCTGCAGGTTTCCACTTCTCCTGCAGGTTTCCAAGCCCCTCTACGAGCTCCCATACTCTCTCACGCTCGCCAGCACGCTCCCACGCAATCTCGCACGCTCCCCCACACTCGCGCAGGTTCTTACGCACTGAAGCACACTGACACGCACTCCTGCAGGATTTCACAAACTTTCGCACGCTCTCACGCACTCCATCACGCTCCCACACACTCACGTAGGCTCTCAAACACTACACCATGCTCCCACGCATTCCCGCATGCTTCCACGCACTCGCGCAGGTTTCCAGGCTCCACCGCACGCTCCCACGCACTCCTGCAGGATCTCCCAAACTCTGCAGGCTCCCACGCACTCCATCACGCTCCAATGCATTCTCGTAGGTTCCCACGCCCTTCCTCAGGTTTCCACACCCTGTCAAACCTCTTTCACATTCTACCACGCTCCTCCGCATTTTCCCACACCTTTGCGCAGGCTCCCACGCCCTCTAGCACCACTTCTACGAGCTGCCACGCCCTCCAAGGGATTTCCACATGCTTACGCTTGCTCTCAAACCCGCTCGAACGTTCCCTCGACCTCCCTCTCCTTTCCAACCGCTGCAATCTATCCCGCTCCTTCCCGCCCGCGCAGACGCTCTCCTACTTCCTCTATTGCCCTTGTGCCCTCACGCACCCGCCGCCGCCCTCTCATGCCCTCCCGTGCCCATCGGTGCCCTCCCGTGCCCTCCGGCGCCCGCCCACGCTAGCCCGGTCTTTCTCGCGCGCCACTGCATTAGCGAACACAGTAAATCCAATTTTCATTATGCGAGAGCGAGAGAGCGGATTAGGTTTTGAAGCTGAGTTATGCGGGTCGTATCGTCGTGTCCCGGCCTGTGTATTACAACGCGGAGTATTGGGCGGGAGGCGTGCGAGGGACGATGTTTTGCCAGTAAACAGCTGCGGCGGCGGCGGCGGCGGCGGCGGCGGGGTGGGAGAGTGGCGGTGGCGGGGCGAGGGAGGAGGAGGCGCGGGTGGTGGCGGTGGCGAGCCGCGCCCTCGCCGCAGACAATGCGGCTTTGTCCGTCCGGATATAATATTATCGCGCCCAATGGGAGTTTTAATGCGAAATAATCGCTAGCCCCAACATTTTACAATCTGCCGCGCTTGTGCGGTGGAGCGCGGCGAGGTGGGTGGCGGTGGCGGCGGTGGTGGTGGCGGCGGCGGCGGCGAGACTGGGAGGGGAGGGGGAGGTCAGAGAAGCGGGAGGGGCGAGAAGAGGGGGAATTCGACGCGAAGTTGGCAGATTCCAGAAAAAGAAGTTCCTTTTGCTTATACCTAATTTCTACGTTCGTCCTGATTAATACGTATTTAGAACTGGAGACATCTAATATATTCTCATATATTTACAGTGTATGTTGGTTGTTGGTGTGGTTTCATTGTTTCTCGTGACTATTGTTGTAACTACTATTCTACCGCTGGAGTTAAAGAAACGTTGATTCTCATTAATTGGTATATGTGAAAAAGAGCATGCGCGGTTTTTGCAGGTACAGAAATGATAAAGAGGATTTGTTGATTACTGATTCCGGGCGCGACAACTACTAACATCGTTAGTTCCATGAGTGTAATGCATATTTTTATCGCGAGAGGTAGCGGTGATCTCCCCCCCTGGATAGCGAGATCCTGTGCCGACCTACGTCGGCTTCCGGGAATTTCCTCAACCAAACACCACCCCCAGCATGGAAAAGCTGTAAGCTTTCGACTAGCCTTCAGACATGTATGGTACTGTAGTGAATTTAAGTGTAAGTGTATGTAAGAAAGGGGTGAAGAAAGAACAAGGAAGAGGAAGGTAAGATCGCCTGCGGTTCGTTTCCCGTTTGTTATGACACTGCTCCAGCATACGCCTGGTGTTGATTGAAGAAACTACGGAAAACTACTGATCAAAGCAGTCGGTCGTGAGAATTCTTCTCCAGTTAGCGACTGAATTCGACCTAGCCATACAGCGACTGATGGAAATCCTACCACCGTTGGGACTCGAAACCCTGGATCTCCGAGTCAGAGACACTGCAGTGAATCAACTGATGCCCTGAGCCAACTTCGCTGGTAGAAAAGTAAGAGAATTTGTCGTTTCTCATACGTTTACATCCTTTCCACTTGAGTTTCATTATTGCGAAATGTATGTATTGATTTCACGATGCGTGTTCGGCTTCGAATTTGTGAAAATGTCAAAACAATTGGTTACGCCCCTTAGCAGCGCGAGGCGTCGCGAGAACACGTGGCCGGTGCGTAGGGCACGAGCCAAGCGGCGAGCAACCGCCGCTGGCGTTGACGGCTTTTTTCATCCCTCGACCTCGCCCCTAAAAGGTGTTGAATATTTACGTCAAGTTGACTTCGAGTGACGCAAACTATATTTCAAATTTCGAAGAAATTTAAATAGCGATAGAAAAAAAACTTGGTAGAAAATGTTTTCTTTGAAAACATTTTGCAATTTATAATACATTTTCGGAGTGAAACATCGAACAACTGCCTGCTATCTACTATCTATCAACTGTCTACTTCTGAGAGGTTTTGACTGCTGTTCACAATTCTTTGAATTTTTGTTATCTGCAACTTTTTAGTTGTGAAATTTTCAACACTTCGTTCCTGTAAAATACCACCTATCTTTTTCTCCTTTCTCATATCGGGATTATTTCTTCAAATTTGCTTCATATTTTTCCACCAATGAAAACTTTTGTCTCTCCAACCGCCGCTTCTTTCATTGCTGGTACTCGTGCTGTCGTGGCCTTCGCATGAGGTGATTCCGACGACAAAACAGTTCAACGCAAGCGGAGAGGGGCAGGGGATGGGGCAGGCCACTGCGCGAGGCTGCTTCATTTCCACGGACGCGCGGACAAGTTAGAATATAACTTTCGGATTAACCATACCGCTCTCCGCATCCAAAGATGATTTTTACGAAAGGAAAAAAAAATAATTAAAAAATGTAAAACATGCAAATATATACCCTTAAAATTAAAATATGCTCAATCATCTTAGATGTGCAGAAATATGCACTATAAGAATTTGTATATTGATCCCAAACAACAAAAAATCAATTTGTGTTCTTTATGCATATCATAATGTTTAAGGAAAAATACATGTAAATTTGCAAAATTCACAACCTACTAATAACTAGGAGCAAAGAATAAGAACACGCACATCTTGTCAAAGTGTCAGCGTGTACGTCTAGTAAATATTTCATTACAGGTATTTAATCGTAATCGTAATTCTAAAATCAAATTTCTCCGTCCTATACCAACATTTTTACGTGCGTGGGTCAATCCGAAATTGCTCATTCTAAGTAGTCCGAGTATATTTTTAATTTACTTCCTCAATATTTATGTACTACTCAACATCAACGGAAATAATCGCACGCAAGATCCCCCTTAAATCCAAGGGCCCCGACCGGGGCGAAGGCGAAGGCGAAGGCGAGCCGGAAGAAGGCTTTCTGCTTCCGCCGCGGGGAGGGGGTGGGGCTCCGAAAAGGAGGTGAGAGGTCGAGCGCGGCCGCTACACGGCGCCGCGCGGCTCGCTGCAGTCCGTATGTTAATGAAGCTCGGATTCATTTGCAGTAAATTAAAACGCCTGATTCATGGGATGGGCGTCGCGTGCCGCGCTTTTACAAAATGAGCGCGCGGCGAGACGGCACACGACGACGCTTGCAAGAGGCAGCGGCGCGGGGCGGGGTGGGGGTGGGGGTGGGGTGGGGAGTGCTGCACACTGGGCCGAAACGAGCCACTAAGCTCGAGCGGCAAGTAAATAAAAATAATAGTAAATATAAATAAATAATAAAACCGGGAGCGGTAGCAGCTCCTCGTACTGGGAGGTCCTATGTTCGAGTCCTGACGGCGGCAGGATTTTCGACACTAGCTTTTCAGCTAGGTCGAATTCAGTCGCTGTCTGGAAGAGAATTCTAGCGGCCGGCTGCTCTGATCGGTAGTTTTCCATGGTTTCTCCGATCAACACCAGGTGAATGCCGGAGCAGTACCCTACCGAACGGGCCACGGGCCGCGCGCGATCTGTCCTTCCAATTCCTTGTCCTATTCTCTCCCCTTACACACACACTTACACTAATATGCACTACACTACCACATATTCCGGGAGACCGGTCGGGAGCTTAGAACTTGTCCCGGCTGGGGCGGTGCCCGACTGGTGGGAGAGTCCTGGTTAGAGGGAAATCCCACCAGCTGACGGTAGGTCAGCGCCGAATCTCGCCATCCAGCGGGAGAAGATCACCGCCATCTCCCGAGAAAAAACATGCACTACACTAATGGATCTAATGACCAAAGCAGTTGACGCGCCCGGAAACACGAAAAAATCAATCAATCAATCAATAATAGAGGTAAACTCAATGAAAAAGAATAGTGACAGTGCGCACGAGCAAATATTGAACATAAACAGCATAACTCGCACCCGTGAGGGTAAGCTCGTTTTGACAGAAAAAATTAAAAATGTATGCATACAAGTGAACTTTATTGAAATATTTTTCGATACAAGTGCCTTGGAGCGAAATAATTTTGTAATTACTGATAACTTCCGATTTTCAATTTTTAAAAACCAGGTTAGGAGGCTCAGGGCTTCAATTGATGTCACATCAGTGCCTCTAACAGTGAGTCCCGACTGTGGCAGAATTTTCGACACTAGCTACATAGCTAGAACGAATTCAGCCGTTTGTCGAATTCAGCGCCGAGAGTTTTATAGGCCAGCTGCTTTGATCGGTAGTTGACCGTGGTTTCTTCGATCAACAGCAATGCCCTAATAAATGGGCCGCCACAGACCGGATCGTTCCCTCTCCCTTGCCCTATCCTCACCCCTTACTTAAACACACTTCCGCGGCACGAATCCGTATCTTCTTTGCTGTCCAGGTCACGCCGGGCTGAGAAGCCGACGTTTCGCCTGACATGTTGCAGGCTTCCTCAGGGCAAAGACGTTCTGACAGTCGGACAGCGAAAAAGAGATTAATAAAATAAAAGATGTAAGGAATATGAAAAATAGGCCTTTACCTATATAGTAGACAAGGTCACTAAAGTAATACAGTCGTAAACCCGCATTTGTGTCTGTATGTAGGGGTGAGTACGTAGGAGTGTGATGTGTGCACATGGGCGTGTGCGGGATTAGTGTGCGTGTGTATGACTGCACGTGTCTGTACGTGTGTTCGTGCGTTAGTGTTCTTGCATTCACAATCCCTGTTTTATTAACTGAAATAGTTAAATTACCGGAGCAGTGGTACTATCAGAAACGATGGACACAAGGGAACTCCGAGTAAACATACCGCGATCATGTTTCTTCAGTCAGAAATTACGTATCTTTTGATAGGGGTTTGGTACCATGTTCCTAAAACACGATCGCGTATAATTATCTATCGTGGGTTCTGGCCGTAATGGTTCGGGGTGAGTGAAATGAATCTTATGGCGAAGTTGAGAAGAGGAAAAGAAAACGGAAATTGGAAACAATAATTAATGCTGCTACAACTACGCATAGTTTCTCGCATTTATCTAATTTTTGCTATTTTTGAAAATTCCGAGAGTTTATCAAGATTAATCCTGTGCCATTACTTAAGCGTTCTTCCAAGGAAAAAAAAATTAAAGAAGAAATGGGGCCTTTCATGAGAAAAAATATAAATTGCATTAATTTTATAATAAGATTTTGCGAAAACTACCCGTTGTTTTCAAAAACTAAGTACTTGGTCTTATTTAAAGACCAAATTTTCAGAAATTAATTTAACTAAAGAAAATATTTATTAAAAAAGTTGTAATTTTGCAAATAATATTATTTTGCAATTTTTGAAATGACAGAGAGTTTGCTGAAAATAATACGCGTTCATTTTTAGCGTACTTTGCTCTATCCAAAGAAAACAATAATGAAAAAATTGGAAATGTTTTCAGAAAACAAAAGGTTAATAACTACCTACATTTCATGCAAAATTATGCAAAAACTTCTCCCATTTTCGAAGAACGAAAGAAAAGGTTTCATTAAGGAATAATATCTTTTACTGAATATTATAGTTTAGAAAAAACGCTGAAAAAATTGAACTTTTACTATTTTTGAAAATTCACCTATATCTGAGATTTCAACGAGAATGGAACCTGAACCATTTATTAAGTGACCTGCCTACCTCAAAATCAATTTTTTCGTGAAAAATTGAAATTTTGTTTTTAATTGTTTATTGTGCTTTGAGACGTGTTATTTTCATTGTTTAAGACTGTTTAATTCTAAATTTGGTAGTTTTTAGTTTTTTGGTACTTTTACGAGTGCGGACGCATATACCATGTCCATGACCATTTACATATCAGGAGGATATGATCGCTAAATATGAAAGAAAAATTCAATTATTTTGTCAGAAATAAAAAAAAATTAATATAAAGTCCTTATGTTGTCACATTAAAAGAAGAATACCCATTTTGGACAAAGTCTTTCTTGTAGATATGTATTTAGTGTTCATAGAACATTTTAGAGCTAATTAATCTTAATCTGGCTTTTCCTTGAAGTTACTTCTTTCTCTAGTTTGGCCTCCCTTGAAATATCATTACTTTTTTAAGTTTAAAAGTATCTTTACGATTCTTTTTTATTTAATACCAGAAAGCCAATTCTTGTGCCTACACCTCAAATTGTTATAGAAAATGTATATTATCATTAATAAATTTCTCTGTTGATCTATGTTGTTACCAGTGATTTTTAAAAGTTCCAATTCAAGTCCCTTTGAGGTACACACAAGTCAAATATAAATCTTAAAATTTATGTTCAGGCACTCAAGTATAATCCAAATAACAATCTTAAAAAAGAATTATCATAAAATGTTTAACGTTTCATAAGCTATGATGTCACAAACCATAATCCGTTTTTGGAATGAAAAAGGATGAATAATTAATACAAAATTTAAAAAATAACTTTGTAAGTACCTAATCCTGTGAATAAGCATGTTTAAATTCAGATATATGCCATAAATAAAAAAAATTTACAACTCAGGTAGATGAGTACCTTATCATATCCTAGGGAAAAGTTAAATCAAAATCTTTGCAGTAATTTTTGATAAAAATTTTGAGAAGACTTGACGTAAAATACTTAAAAAAGTCCCCGAAAATTAAAATATCCGTTTCAACCGCGCAGGGCCTCGAGCTAGCCCGATGTAGCCCGTTGGGCTACATCGTCACGGGAATATCAATTTCGGAGAATATTGTCTGAAAAGTTTAGGTCACTGAGAGCGTTGGCCACAAACGTACGTTTTGCTGTCAATTAATTTGCGGTATGAAGGACTCACAAAACGGATAACGACTACACTACATGTAAGAACAAGAACTCCCCTTCGTTATATTAGAGCCTGTTTTTTTCTGTCAAAAAATCACCGGTTTTTGACACAGTATTAAAATATTTTCCCGTTACTTCGCAAGTACTTTATATGGCGAGAAGATAAAAAGTGTAGGAAAAGTGCTTTCAAGTCTAAAACAGGCTGCACGAAGTCCATCGGAAATTAAGTCACAAATGCGATAAAGTGATTGTGCAAAGCAGAGAAAACACAAGTAAGAGGCAATGAAAATAAAAGAAATTATTTGTTGAATATAAATTTTACATTAATTGCCACAAAAGTAATAGTAATAATAATAATAATAATAATAATAATAATAATAATAATAATAATAATAATAATAATTAATGATTATTATAGTATCTGTTTATAAGTGAAGTTATCGCATTTAACTTTTAAGTTTGCATCGATTTTTAAAAAAATAATGAGATATCAAACATAATGCCTCATGTGCTCAAAATGAATGGGAAATTCTGACAATATAATCCAAGTGAATGGAATTTGCAGAAGGTTTCTGATCACAATTTTATAAAGATAATGTCGACATTTTTACGAAAAATGAAATTATTTTCTACACTTAAGCTAAACTTGATGATTTGATAACGTATCAACTAAGCAACAGACGAGTATTTCATCTAGAATTTTACAACAGAATAGTTATGTTTTTTTTCTAAGAAATGGAAGACATGAAATCTAACAAATGAAGATTTTTCACATCAACAAACTTTTCCAGAAGGCAAGAAGTAAAAGTTCAATTTACCCAAGATTCTTAAAATGTCACACAAACAGAAAAGCTTAAGTTATCACGCGGAAGAAATGCAGCGTGGAGCATTAATACAGTTAACTAATATTGTGTAAGTGCGACTAGAAACAATGTTTCCAGAAATGGGGCAAATTTTTCAAAGCATACATTTCACAGCCGAGAGAAACAACAAAACCTAAAGAAATGTGCCGAGGGAGATCGATAAATCTCTTTAATGTGTGTGTCTCCCACGCTTTCATTATGAGAAACGGCTTTTTCAGAAATATAGACTATATATGAACTTCATATGCATACATCTTTTATTCATGGCGTCCGAAGATAAAAAATTATCTGCGTCTGAAGCCCGGTTTATGTATGTTTCCTAGAGATAAGTGATGCATTCGCTTCCTGCCCCTGCTCCGCTTGTACGAGTTTAGTCTCTTTAGCCATTACTTCTCACGGGGTAAACCACCTCGTGCTGCCCAACACTCACAAATATTACACTCCTCGCACTAATGTGGTGCTTCTTCTAAATTACGATTTATGCAGCGGTGTGATGTAAAAGGCATTCCATCTTGCAGGCGGAATAATTTCAAAGGCAAAAACTATTCAACTAACAGCTACATGAACTATCTCATTTATTGTAACGTCAATAATGAAATCAATTGTTGAATAGACATAAATATAAAATTTGGAAAAGTTATTTTTAAATTTACTTAATGGTGTCAGCCACGTAATTGGAATTCAGTGAGGATTATCTACTTTGATGAAACTTCTGTATAAAGGGAAACATAACGGACGTTCACAATATATCACCAAAACTCAATTATTCCAAAAGCCAATTCCTCAAAGTTGCATTCTACGCCTTAATGTATATCTTTGCTTCATTTTTTAAAATCTGTTTATGTGAATATTGAGGAAACGGATGATATGGTGTTTAAATTTAAGCACTGTTATGATCCTTTTTGGTGTTGTATTCTGCGAAGCCGGCCGATATTGTGTGAAGTATTTACAATTTTTAATTTTGGACGATTTACTCACTGGAATGTCAACTCTTAAACAAAACGCGAAGATTTCTTCGCACTGTAACCTTTCAAAATGTTATCTTGGTATTGAAATTTAGGATAAATCTTGATCTCGCATGAGTGTAAATACAAATTTTAGTAAGACTTTCCCTCAACGATGTACTCCATTTGTGACACCAGATCATTTTTCTCTTTCGATAAGTTGACGAAAGTATATCTTCTGGACGAAATTCTCCCTGAAAGACTTCTGAAGACAAAGATATAAAGTCATTTGAAGGCACAAAGGATTAAATATAATGTAACAATACGTCACTGTATTATCACAAAGAATTACCGTACAAAAAACTATTACACTACAAAATGTTTAAAAATTAAACAAATTTATTTAATTTACATAAGTAGAACTAATTATAGATTGGATTGAAAATTTTGAAAAGAACAATGTTTTCTTCATAGACATTGCGGGCATTGACCACCATTCTACTTCTGATTTACGGGAATTCTCATGACTCATACTGTGTTGCTTCAGTGAATGCGATAGCAAAGTTTTTGTCAAGACTGCTCGTGCCGGACATGTGACAGGAAAAGTTTAAGTCACGAGGTGTCAGCTTCGTCTGAGAAGGAAATGGCGGAAGAGTTGGAAGCCTCAGCAAACGGATGCGTTGCAGAACCAAATCCAGTCAGAAAGAATTGTGACTAAACGTTTTGTACATTCTCCTCATAATGAGACTATTAAAGTCAGTGGATAGAACACGAAGCACTGGTTCTGTTAATATGGTATATTACAGTCAAAAACGTTCGATGGGTACAAAAGACAAACTGGATATATAAACAGTGAACAGGTGTAACATGGCAACGGACATGGCGTGGCAACAGAGATCTTCGAGAGAACACAAGAAACTAAATGAAGGTTTTTTTCTTCAACAGAGGCAATCAATAATGATGCTAAATTTGAACAATACTGCCGGAGAATGCAAGTGAATAATGAAATATAGTCAACTTATCTGCCGAATTAGTGAAGGATTTTTATCTTTCGTTGCCGATCATTAAAAGCAAATAATGGTGATTGCATGGAACACAAATATATTAGAATAAATCATGCTAGCTTGATTTCTACAAACTTTAACCAAGTTTGTAGAAATTTCTCATTGATTTACTTTAATTAACTTTATTTTCGTGTTGGGAAAATCAATGAAGATGTACACTTAAAAACATACGTTAATATGCTTTTTCATGAATTTATATATTTGATATTCATATTTGATATTTATACAATCTAGTCATTATAATAACAAAGGCTTTTTAATAAATGAATTTTAATTTAAAGTAATAAAAATAGTAGTAATAAATAATAATATTCAATTATATCGTTATAGACTTTAGAAATTGAAAGCACTACTGTGCGGTACACAGAGCCGTGAATCGAAACTTGAACAAAATTATATAAAATAATATTCACAGCGATAGACCTGATATTTTGAAAAGTGATGATTCAAAAGAGGTCTATGTTTGAAATTACTTTTAAGTCCGCATACTAGTCAGATATATTAAGAACATGTGCAAATACTGTTACAATCTATAATGGAAGTACGACACTGAGGGAAGTATTTCTTTTGATAAATTAATGGGAGACAAAGGTTGATTGATTTTCGATTAATAATGGGACACATTTTCGAACGTTGGCAATTTCAGAAAAGCATGGTTGTTCTGAAGAACTCACATACCACGATCGTTACTGTACTATACTCTAATTATATTACTTATCAGTACATACACACCCACCTAGACCTACATTCTTTATAAATATTTCTTCATACGAGTAGGGATGTTTAGCTTTTACTACAGGTGAAACTCCATTTCCATGGCTTATTCTCTCACCAAAAGATTGGTTAACTCCATTACAAATCTATAAGGTATTCACACCAATTTGATAGTTTATGCACATCGTATTTTAATCCACATGTGATACTATTGGGAATGATACTCAGACACTTGAGGGTTGTGGAGATTCGTCATTGACGAGAGAAAATTAAATGAATTATATCCCGTTTATTGTTTTTTTTATCTAGTAATAAAAGAAAACGGAGATAAGACACTATTTGATCCTATGAAATCTAGGCGAGGACGGTAATAGCAACCGTCACGGAGACGGAAATGTGCATTTAATGATGGAGATAACACTAAAAACAACGATGTTGCCAGAGGGGCTAAATAATTGAATTTTTTAGAAAATAAAGTCTTTCATAATTTTTTTTCGGAATCTCAAGAGGGGTGAAATTAGAAGTTAGATGTGGTAACAATAGGAATATACGGAGCAATCACGAAAAGATTTTGGGAAGAACGTAGATCCAACGTAGCGCGCTGGAATGCATAATGCCAGTCTAGACGCTGACGATATAACAAATAAAGCTAATTTTCAACACTAAACAGGCTAATTAAAGACACTAAACGCATATTGCAAATAATAAATACAAAAACATCAATTATCAGAGCCAACAACGCTGGCGTCTGTAATACGCAGTGAAGGGAGTGCTGCAAAAACTCGTAGTCATAATAGTGAGGGAGCAAGAAGATCGGATACCAGAGAAGGGGTGTGGGGGACAGGAAGAGGCCGAAGATCGTAGAAAAGTTTATTCGCAATGGTCACAGCAGAGTTAAAAGCAACACTCTATTGGTTGGCGTGGATATCAACATCTACGGAGAGGTGGGGGGGGGGACGCCTCGCTGAGCGAGTGGATAGCTCACTGGCCTTTGACCCCCAGTGCGCGGGTTCGATCCCAGCTGAAGCGCGTGGATTTTCGAAGGAAAGTCCCACAGTGGCCGTATCATAGATGTGGGATGCAAAAGAACCCTGGCCAATGCCCAGCAAAATTAAATTCCTGCGGCAATCTCCCCATCCAGGATCAAGGATATAGTTAACTGAGATCGACATCTGGCAGAGAAAATGGGAATCACACCTAGGGACTTCAGGGGTTGCTTATGAAGAGTGCAATATTGAAGAATGTTCCCTAGTACAGTGACGGAAGCCTGGATCGAGAACATGGATGCGGAATTACGGCGAACGAACAGCCGTGACCCTGAAGAACAACCCATGTGCTAAGTAAATGCATTTTCTTCTTCACTCCAAGGATTATGCTCTAATGAACCTGTTCCGGTCCCCATTTTGCTCTTGGTCTTCCAATATCTATGAACATTGTCAAATGCTTTTATTAGATCTATAAAAGCCAGGTGAGTTTCGCAATTAAATTCCCGCCGTTCTTCAATAATCCTTTTTAAACTAAAAATGGAATCTGTAGTTGATATTCATTTTCTAAATCTCATTTGCTCTTCAGAAATTAAATGATCGGCAATTATTATTAATCTTTCTTTCTGTATTCTTGCATAGACTAATTCCCCTATAATTATTGAGATTTCCTCTATCTCCCTTCTTAAAGGGCGAAATTACTTTAGCTTGCCGCCATTATTTGGAAATCTGTTTAGTTTTCCAACACATTGAAAAAATGGAGGCGTAAATGGAACACGATTCCTGCATAATTTAAAAATTATGTACTACTTATTCCATTTATACCTGAAAGTGTTCAATTTTTTGATTTTTCAGAGCTTCGTGTAGTTCTTCACTTGAGAGGTTGTCTACATCTGTGTTAGCATGTATTTTGATAATTTTACTTTTTCTTTATACCACAAGTCTTTGTAATATTTTATCCACCTGTATTTCTCTACTAAGTTTATTTGACATTTTCTCTTACATTTTTATTTAGGCTTCTCATCACCTTAAACGCTAATGCATGCCTACCAAACAAATCGTGGTCTATCTTTCTTATAAATCTTTCCCAAGAATCTGAATGCGCCTTCTTGATTATTGATTTTACTTTATTTCTGGCTTTTCTATAATCTTCCTCGTAATTTTCGGTAGGATTGTTGAGAAATAATTTATACATTGCTTGTTTATGTTTTACATGTTTTTCGATTTCTTCATTCCAAATCTTTAACCCTATTCTCTTTCTAATTTTTTTGTCCAGCAGCTTCATTTCCTGTTTGTTTGATAATACTTTTGATGTTCTACCATTCTGTCTCTATGTCACATGGAGAAAAAACAAAATATTAAAATGGAGGAAAACTAAGTATTCGCCTCTTTCAATGAACTCGGTATATCCAAAACGCCCAAGAAAAAAAAGATGTATATAAATATACATGGGCAGCTCGAGAAAGTAGGACTATAATTTACTACGTTATTGGAAATAAAAGAATATTTAAACAAATGGAAGATACAACATTTAAGAGAGGCTGCAATATAAATACAGACCACTTCTTAGTGTTGCCTCGCATTACTTTCAAAATGGGTGAGAGGTAAAAACAATAAATTTTGAAAGACACTGAAGAGGTATACAAAACGCATCCCCTAGAAAATGATTGCCTAAGAATTTAATTCCAAAAGAGAGTGAACTTCCACCTGCAAGAATATACCACAAGTGAAGACATAGAGACAGAATGGGAGAACATCAAATGTATAGTCAATAAATAAACACACAAATATATAAATAAATAAATAAATCCCGGCAATTTCACCTCCGGACAAATCTTCCCGGAAGGAGAATGAACAGTGAACGTTCTATACACTAGTCACGGATACTGCAGATACGAAACGTTGCACAAGCAAGAATGAACACTGAGGGCTGCAGGGAAGTAGATCAGCACTCCTGGGTCAGCCAAAGAGCCCAGCAACGCCGGAGGTACGGCGCATGGCAGCGGAGAGGGAAGGTCGCCACCAAGGAGCTCATGAGTGAAGTAGACTGTGAGAGAGTGGTAGAGTGCGGAGTTGATTCCCGTCGCGTCAACTACTAAGGTAATTTTTTTCCCGTATGTGGTATAGTGCGTGTTACATCCTCGGAGGTGGCGGTGTTTCCTCTGTGTTGGAAGTGATATACAAGGCTAATCTTCACGTCGGTTTACAAGGATTTCGCCATCCAGGTATCTCTCCCGCGGAGTTCCGCCCCCGCCAGAAGAGGCTCTATGCCACCGACTAGGCTCCCGATACGTGTAGTAGTGTAGTGCATGATTGTGTGTGTGTGTGTGTGTGTGTGTAAGGGAAAAGGAAGGGGGAAAGAAGAGGAAGAAAATTTACGCGGTCCATAAGAGGTTTCTTAGTTGCTGCTCCGGCCTTCGTTTGGTATTAATCTGCTCTGAGAAAACCGTCGCTCAGAGCAACCGGAAGCTAAAATTCTCCTACAGAAAGAGATCGACGAAACTATCCAAGTAGTGTCCACTACCCGCCACCAATTGGAATCGAAGCCTAGAACATCCCAGTCAACGATGCTGCCTAGATAACAGCTGTCGCCCACTAGAGGCTCATCCCAGGGGGGCGCTGTGGCGGAGTGTGAAGCCGTGCCGCGCGCAAGGTATTCGTTGGTCGCAACGCGGGGGCGCCGGCGCCGCCGCTGCCACCGGCTTAGTCCGTTGAACTCTATTTACGCGCAGCCTCGCGGCGCGCGACATTCAGCAGCGGTGGCGCGGAAGCGAGATCAATGGCTCGCCCGCGCGACTGGCTGTGGAGGCCGCTCGCTTCTCCGGTGGCGGCTGCTCCAGCAACACGCCCACGCCCAGGCCACTCTCTCTTCGCACGACTTTCGCCTACGATGAGGGGGGAAAGAACTGGAGGGGTCATGCCAGGAAAAGTGATTGATTGATTGGTGGTGATTCTGTGCGCGTCAACTGCTGAGGTCATTAGTTCCGTAAGTGTAGTGCATGATTTTTTATCGGGAGATGGTGGTGATCTTCCCCCGCTGGATGGTGAGATCCGGCGCCGACCTACCGTCGACTAGTGGGGTTTCCCCCTAACCAGGACTCTCCCACCAGCGGGGCACCACCCCAGCCGCGACAAGCTCTAAGCTCCCCACTGGTCTCCCGGAATATGTGGTAGTGTAGTGCATGTTAGTGTAAGTGTGTGTGTGTGCGTGTGTGTAAGGGGAGAGGATATGACAAGGAAGAGGAAGGAAAGATCGCGCGCGGTCCGTGGCTCATTTGGTTGGGTACTGCTCCGGCATTCGCCTGGTGTTGATCGGAGAAACCACGGAAAACTACCGATCAGGGCAGCCGGCCGCTAGAATTCTCCTCCAGACAGCGACTGAATTGGACCTAGCTGAAAAGCTAGTGTCGAAAATCCTTCCGCCATCAGGACCTCCCGGTCAGAGGCGCTGCAGTGACATCAGTTGATGCACTGAGCTACCGCTCCCGGTCATTGATTGTTGGTGATTCCGGGCGTGTCAACTACTGAGGTCGTTAGTCCCGTAAGAGTAGTGCATGCTTTTTCATCTAGAGGTGGGGATGATCTTCGCCCGCTGGATGGCGAGATCCGGCGCCGACCTAGCTCTTGGGGTTACCGTCGGGGCACCGTCCAGGCCAGGACAAGTTCTAAGTCCCCGCCCGGTCTCCCGACATGTGTGGTAGTTTAGTGCATGTTAGTGTATGTGTGTGTGTGTAAGGGGTGAGGATAGAACAACGAAGAGGAAGGAAAGATCGCCGGCGGTCCGTGGCACGTTTTTTCAACGCCGGCATTCGCCTGGTGTTGATCGGAGAAACTACGGAAAACTACCGATCAGAGCAGCCGGCCGCTATTATTCTCCTCCAGACAGCGACTGAATTCGACCTAGCTGGAAAGCTAGTGTCGAAAATCCTGTGGCCGTCGGGACTCGAAACTTGGACTTCCTGGTCAGAGGCATTGCAATGACATCAGTTGATGCACTGAGCCACTGCTCCCGGTCAAGGAATAGTGAATAAGTTTTTTTACCGCTACGAAATCTATAGCGTTTATACGATATTATATATAGCATTTATACGGTTCAGTGCTCTTAATTATTAGAAAATGCAGGCGAGTTAGACCCATGAGAACATCGCGAATTTTATTAATCGTTATTTTCGAAGAAACTGGCTACATACCGGAACCCAACTTTGAAAGGACTGTCCCTGTACTAGGGGCAGTCCTTTTAAGGTGCCAAGGGTAACCATTGTAACATTGGTAAGCGTTGATATTGAATCGCACAAAATATCAAATATCCAAAATAATTTTATATCATTTTTCGTCCTTGCTTATTTCTAACCACCCATGCCAGGGATTGGGGGTAACCACAGGAGCGAAAACTACCACACAAAAATAATAAAAAAACTATCTGATTATTTGGTGTACGGTTTGAGAAACAAATCGATCCCCTGTCTCCCTGCATTTTTCCCGCAATTCCCCCACAAGTTTCTCCGCGTGTTGTTGGCGCACATGTTTTCCACATGCCGTTCGCGTGATCCTCACATACTCCCTGTATGATCTCCACTTTTTCTGTATTTACGTGT
Organism: Teleogryllus occipitalis; assembly: GCA_011170035.1. NCBI lineage: Eukaryota > Metazoa > Arthropoda > Insecta > Orthoptera > Gryllidae > Teleogryllus > Teleogryllus occipitalis. The sequence continues at coordinate 22,141 of BLKR01003665.1, read as the reverse complement.
ATTTCTTGTATATTTACGCCAGTTACTCATGTGTTCATCCAATCCTGAAACTTTCTCCATATGTCCCTTCCATGTTCATTACATGCACTGACATGTGTTTAACTGGAAATCAAATTGAAAATTCAATTTCTTGTTAAGAAACTAGAGGTAACCCGTCGAAATGACGCGACAAAATCAAACTCTCAATTAACAGTTCATTGTAATGAATAGTAGAATACTATTTAATTGCTTCAATGCTAAATATAATTGGACTATACAAAATCATGGGAAGCGCCAATCAAAATCAATTTAGGTAAGCCTGTCTGGTGTTGCTACATTGCAAACTCCCCAAACTCCAAACGCGCTTCAGCTACCGCTTCCCTTATTCTAAACTCGCTTCAACGAAAAAAAAGGCGTGCCGCGGAAACCATTGAATTGAACCGCCTGATCTCGCTCCAGTAGCTCCAAATATGGTCGTGATTTCACTGCGATGCGGTCGGTTTTGCCATAACTTATGGGGACGTATTCAAAAAATCTTTTTTGGTATCATATCCTTAAATCATAAGTAATCTTATCTCAAAAATTTAAGTTACTTAGAATTAACAATACAATCGTGGAGACGGAGGAAATAATTACTGACCGATACGCAGGCTATTTTTTTTCTTTACGGCGATGGATAGTGCAGAGCACTCCTGGCGGTTGAAATAGAAAATTCTGAATTACTAGAATACCCAGAAGTTTCGATCTCTTAAATCTCTTCGATCTGTAATAGGACACAAAAGATATAATTTCTGGTTGTGAAGGCTAGATTACATTGTTTCTTTGTGAAGCTTGATTTTGTTTGTGGAGTTGGGAGAACTACAATATTTGAAGAAGCCGCTTAGACAACAAAAGCGGCATTTCATGGGTTATTAACAAGTGACAATGTCGGCGAAGTTCCGAAAATTCTCCCAAAAAATATTTCGCTCAATAATGAGACGGAGAGAAAAAATAAGAGGGAAAGGTTTTCTTTTGAGTGCCAGGCTCTAAAACATACTGCTTGTGCGGGTTACGTGGCGTCTCCATTTAAGCTCTTCACCGCCATTGTTGCATGACTCTGCGCTCGCACTTTAAATCTCCTTGTTCGTCCGATACAAGAAATGAAACCAAGCTTTACAAATGATAAATACAAACTGGCTTTACTTTGACAAGCAGATCTCTTGTGTAATTTCGAGTTATATACTTGCTTTAAATGTCATCTGCCTGCAGAATATGAAAGTTTGTATTAGTGGTCTGAAAAACAGACGTAGTTGTGTTAATGGGTTTTGGAAAGTGAGATCTAAAGAGGTCATGGGTTGACCATGGCATTTTATGATAAGTCATTTAATATGATTTTTAATGCATTTCAAGTGAACCAAGTTTTATTTAGATACAGGTACCATTAAGTGACGACCTGTCCATGTCTATAATGTTGTGTCTTGTGTCTTGTGTCTTGAAGGTGTTAAAGAAGGCTGCGAAAGGAATTGTTCAGAGGTCCTGACTATTTGTATTTTCGTCTACTCTTTCTTCTACATTAATGAAAACATTCTTCCATTTATCATAATAGTAGCAAAAATCTACTTTATAATGTATGAGGCATCATATAAAATTATTTTTTAATGGAATATATTTTTAATATTAGATTTTTAAATTTCATGTACAATTTTTTCCAAATGTGAGTAGTTTTCGCATTGGAATCAAATATTTTTACAAATACACATACAATTTTTTGTCAAAAAATCACTAAATATTTATTTAAATCTCTTTTTAAGGAGAAACACAACAAGCTAAATTATTTATATGCCAACTTTTCAGTTTTCTAAAATTAAATAAATGTATTTTTATGGGTGTGTATGGACATCAGAACTATTGACAGAGTAAGGGCTGGCATGCTGGTAATTCAGAACTACGATCTGGAACTCAAATACCTGCTGGGACAAATATTATTGCGAGTTGGGAACATTTGAAGAACCACGTGCTGGGCGAGTGAAGTACTGATCGTCAGGTAAAATAATCCGTCACTTTTTGGAAAACATGCATTGCAGTTAAAAAGTGCAAAAGTTTTCTACGGGCCCACACAGTATTCCTATATTACGTAACCGTTAAAAGTAATTCGGAAAATATGTGTTCTTGAAGCATCACTGTACTAAAAATAAACTATAAAGACTGTCACGTTATTTCTAGGTAAGCAATGTCAATTCCTCTAGCGCATCCATTGTCATGCTTGATGCACAGTGGCGCAACCACGCTTTTTCTACGAGGTCATAGGTGTAGTCGACTTGTTGTCTGACAGATATTTTTTATTTATTCTGAATTTAATACTTAATTTATTGCTGATTTATAGTTATTCATAACGTAGTATCTCAATGAGAAATTAAATGACTCGTTACTGTGAAAAGCGGGTAAAATCTGTTTTTATGAATTTGCGCTTCCAGTTAATAGGAGAATGGTCGACTTCCATGAGCCCCATCACCCTTCCTCTCTTCGGTGCACCCGCAAGCGTAAGCACTCGAAAATGAGAGGGGTCCCGCCACATTTTTGGGCCCCCTTGTTCATTAAACATTTGTTAATGAAATATTTTACTAGGAAATTAATAAAATATAACACAGGGAGAATGCAATTATAACTTTAGTAATACAATAAATACATACTGTTGACTTTATTTTGAACCATTTACAGGATTGTCAGATGGTTTGGAAAGCATCTTTCACTTTCAATTTTATGTATCAATTCCCGAAATTGTAACCTCAAAAAAAGGAAAAAATCAGGAATTGACCGTACTTTTAGGAAAAATGTTTTATTACCGGGGTTCCTTTAGAACTTTTCAAGGGAACCACGCCCCCTGCCGTCCCTGACGATCCTGCACCTCCTGCATTCCCATCAAGCGCCCTGAGGCCGAATTCAGTCGCTGTCTGGAGGAGAATTCTAACGGCCGGCTGCTCTGATCGGTAGTTTTCTGTGGTTTCTCCGATCAACACCAGGCGAAAAGCCGGGGCTGTACCCTAACAAACGGGCCACGAACCGCGCGCGTTCTTTCCTTCCTCTTCCTTGTCCTATACACTCCCCTTACACACACACACTTACACTAATATGCACTACACTACCATATGTTCCGGGAGACCGGTCGGGAGCTTAGAACTTGTCCCGGCTGGGGTGGTGCGCCGCAGATGGGAGAGTCCTGGTTAGGGGGAAACCCCGCTAGCCGACGGTAGGTCTGCACCGGATCTCAACATGAACTACACTTACGGGAGTAATGACCTAAGCTGCTGACGCGCCCGGAATCACTAACCAACCAACCAACTAACAACCACCCAAGAAAGCGCCCAGCGCCCCGAGCTGCCCCGCGCCTCGTGCTGTATGTCCGGTCTGAGAGAGGCCGTTGCGCCGGAAGCGTTGGCGGCGGGCGCGGCCCCGTGGTCGCCCGCGGCGCGCCGGGCAGTGCCAGAAGTTGGCTCCGCCGGGCGGCGGGCGGGGCGCCAACGCAGAGGGGGCCGATGCGCTCCCTGGGGCCCGCTCCGTCATCCCCGCCCCCTCCCCCGCCATGATTGATCCCCGCGCGGCCACCGTGGTGATTACCCCCCTCCCTCTCCCACCCCCCGAGCGAAAGGGGCGGATTAACGGCGCGGGTTTTAAACTGCCTCTGTCGGTGGGAAGAATTGAGGGGGGAGGCGGATACCTAGCAGGTGAACGAGCCACTGCCAAGTGCAGTTGCATTTCGACAAACCCGTTTACTGAACTTTAAATTTATTTAATAATGTTGTTTTAAACAAGATTTTTTAAATGTTATAATTTTATTTTGATTTAACCTTTAATTACTCGCGCTTGCGCACCCATCGTATTGTATTATGATAATGATCGTTCCTTCTCATCTATCTTGTGAGTTTCTTCAGCAGATTGAATTGAAAATTCGGGTTGTAAAATATCATCGAAACTTTACAGTGTATAATGTATTTGGGTTATGAATTGCACATTTTTAATAACAAATGTAGGATAATGTTTTAGAGTACATTTACAACCATTTATTTATATTGGATTTTGTGACATTACTAAGGAACTTTGTCCAAAAAAGAGTATTTCTTAGTTTTTAAGCAATTATTTGCGACTAATTATCCTTTTCTGTATAATGTTTTATTTTGAATATCTTATTACATTATATTATTAATGTTATTATATCTCATTTTCATGCAGACATTTTATTAAAATTTGTTATTATTATTATTATTATTATTATTATTATAAAAGTACTACATCGGATATTAAAGACGTACAATGCGTTTGACATATTAAATACCACGCAGGCCAAGTAATTGTATTTTACGTATGGTTTCATGCAATAAGTTATCTTTTTATTAGCAAATATTACTAATGTGTTACTAATATTGGTTTTGTTTTTGAATAAAGAACAGTTTTGATTATTCCGTGCGCCATTCGAGTGGTTACATGTCAGAAAATATTTAGAGTAGAGAAACGTTGTAAGAAATTTTTGTTTTCATCACTTCAGTACCAAATTTGCAATGTACCTTGTAATAATGCTCAAGAGATCATTGTTCATATATGTTCCGTGTCAAATTGGTTGTCGTTTTTTAGTTCCGTGAAATCCAGTTGCTAATACTGGTTTCTTGTTCAAATCCCATCTTTTGTTGAAAGAAAAATAAAGAAAATACAAACTTTTAAAACTATAATAAATACATATTTCATGAGATGAAAGTTTGCTTTTCTTATTTTTTAGAATAGAAAAATATCTCAAAACTTCACTACTCGCACATCTCATTGAGTTCTTCTTTTGTTAGTTGTAGTAGGATTGGAGCGGGGTTTGGGAGTTGCCATTTTGTTAGCAATACCCTAAAATCCAATCAATCTATAGTTCATTTGCTAGTGAAAATAATTTTTCTGTTTCGATATATAGAGAGTATCTAATTCAAATTTGCTAACCACGCTTTGTTGGTACATGACATTTATTCGTCATTCTACTATGTGCAGAAAAAGGATGAAGTGGGGATTCTGGAATTGAAGAAAACGCTCGCAGATCAGGATAATTCTCTCGCCTCGTATAGTTTTTTCGACGAAAACTAAATGAAATCTGTTGATCGTGAGGAATTTAGTGAGCACTTGAGTGTAATTACCACTCGCTATCTCTCCTGGCACTCCTGTCACGGCCATCCGCAGGATGCCCAGCCGCAGCATCCGCACGCCCGGCTATTCACTTCCCCCTGAAAGCGCGGAGCGCCGATAACTCACTGCAGGGATATTGCTGACGCATGAATGCGAGCTTGTAAGCATTCATACATGATTTTATTACTTTCTTGTTGTCACTGTTTGTTCGTGTTTGACGCAATTCACAGAATGCCCATCACTACGTCTGAAAAGTTTGTTTGGAAAAAATATTTGCATGCTTTTGTGACGCAGGAAAGCACGACTTTAAAGTGACAAATTTGAATAACCTAATGGTCAGGCGATACATACTAAGTCCATTTTTTATGTTTTCGAGTTACTTACTTTGCAAAGTTACATTTTCTCTATTATTTTGATAGTGAGTGAAATCGTTGAAGTTCTGGATTTTGATTGTATTAAATTATAGATTAGTTCATTTATTAAGGCACGGAACAGTGACCATATGCAGGAGACATCCAGTTTTAGAACTGAATTTTTTTAAACAATATATCATATTAACGAAAATAATTAGACAAATTTAACAAAACTGAATTAAAATCTTCAACTTCATGTATCTAAAAAACGGTTCGTGGTTTTACAATTAGCAAGTTTCTCTTGTTACTCTACAAATTTACGTATTATAAAAACATATATTATAATTAATAGTAATAATAGAAACAATACATTAAATAAATTATTTTGTACTATTAGTTGAAGCGTTATCTTGTCAAAGGATTAGGAGAAAAGGTTTATTTAAGAAAAGTTCGTTCCTATGAGGGTTTAATTAACAATGAAGGGAACTTCACCTGGTATAGAAATTTCCTAATAAATTTATAAATAACTACATTTATTAGAAAAATAATTAAGTAGAAAATCTTCATTTATTTATGAGATCATTTAATTCAGAAATTTGAAATTGTATTTCCACAGACACTTTATTTTCATTATTTCCCTTCGAGTTGCAAAATATATTTTTCGTCTAGTATAACTTACGTTTGCAAACAAAGTAAATGTCAATACTCCAGAAATATTAGTTCACGAGTTAAAAAACACATTTCATTCAAAAATATTTTGGTTGGATTCGATAAATTTTAAAAATTATGAACATTCTAATTCTGGAGATATTCTTTCACAAAAAAGTTCAAAGTGAACGATAAACATGTTTATGACTTGACACTTTGTCCTTTGCCTGATGTATCACCCAGGGTGGAGCTTGTTTTTATTGACGGTAACCTAACAGTATGCGTCATCTGGCCACAAAGCCGAAGCATCTGCCGTCCATAAAAACCTCAGCTCCGTGACGTAATCATCACATACCTCTCGAATTCACAACGCCTACAATGCGTCATTCACCGGCGCTGCAGTGTGCACTTCACCGCGGGCGCTGACATTGACCTTCGCAAAGAAACTCTTCTTGCTCGACTCATGTGAAAAACCAGTCTCGGCGAGGGGAATCCCGAGAAGCACGACCAGGAAGGCAAGTCCCGCTAGAGAGCGCGCTACTTAGCATTCGCGCAGTCGCGTGCAAGATGTGAAAGCGGTCGCAGCAACTTGCGCGGCGCGGCACAAAAGTTCGTAGTTGCCTATTTGAACACGATATATACGCGAAATGTGTTTAGTTCGAATCGACCTGCCGAAGTGTCGCATCCTAGACTTCGAGTAGTTTACAGTTCATTTACATCTAGTTTGTTTGAACGTTTAGTTTTCTGTCTCGGAACGTGCATAATCGTGTGTCATGATGGCAACATCTACTCTAGTCGTAATTTTCTTGTTATTTGTGTTTATTTTATGTTTAACAACCGGCACGAATGGACGAATTCTACGAAAGTGCTGTCCAAATGAACAAGTGTTAAATGCCCATGGTGAATGTATAACGGACGCTGTGGAAGTGAAATTTCCAACCGTTTCTCCAGATTCAGAAGACGACTATAGTGATATTGACTCTTCGAGTGTACATTTTAATGAGAGCCACCGACTAAAGTGTGACTACTGGGACACTATGATACTCAGCTGGAATGCTACTGATCGATATTCGTTGGTCGAAAACGGATCTCTGCTTCTGTATGCACCATCGGCGGAAGGTGTTACAAAGCATGTCTTATTTTCACCAGAAGAATTTTGCACGGATGTGATGACAAATTCTCGAAGACGTGTGATTAAAGTTTGTCCGTGTAAAAAAATAATTTGTTTGAGAAAATGCTGTCCCGTTGGACTTGTTTATAATTTCAGTTCCGGACCAAGATGCATCAAGTCGAACGATTCGACATGGGAACCCCACTTAATCACAAGTTCGTCCGCGAACAGACAACTTGCGTACGGTGTATTGGAGGACCGAATGCCTAAGTGCGATGGATTCCACAACTTCGCTTCGACAGCTTTCGTACCTCCGGATTTACTGAATGGCTTTTGGTGGGAATATCCTACCGGCAAGGCGTTCCAGAACCGGCAGTTGTGCAAGGAATTGATAAAGGGAGGAAAATTCGAGATGTCCGTCATCTGTGAGGAGGTAGGCCCTTCTTTCTATTTCACTTGCGAAATCACAATACATCAGGGACGTAAAACACCTCTTTAAAATTCCGACAATTAACAATACTGGACTACCTTTCAATTTTTGAACGATAATGCGACAGAATATTTTCAACTATGAATGATGAATTTTCTGTTGCCTCTGCCACTATCGTTATTCTTTCCGTCAAAGCAAGCTAGGCACCACATGCTAATTTCCGTTTTTCTTCCATTGATGTATTCTTTTCTCTTTATAATACTCCTTCATTCTTCTTTTTCTCTACTAGGACCACTACACTCCAGTTTTAATTCTTATTCTATCTTTCATTACTTTATTTCTAAATGAGTTTCTTTTCAAAGTTTCTTTTATAATACGTTCTTCCCGTATCTTCTTAACCTCCATTATCCACGCTTCTTTCACATATTTAAAAATATATTTCAGAGTCCATTAGCTCAGTGCGATTCCCTATATTTACTTGCTTATTTTTTTAAAGAACCTACACAGTTACTCTAGAATAACAGAAAAATGCGTCGGCATCTTTTTAACCTCCATTATCCATGCTTCCCCCACAGCAATTTAAAAATATTTTTGATTGTCCAGTAGCTCGGTACGATTCTCTATATTTACCTGCTCATCTTCTTAAAGAACTTACACAGTTACCCTAGAATGACGCGTCACCGCATCTTTTTAACAACTATTATTCAGTCTACTTCACTTCTCTCACTGCAATTTAAAAATATTTTTGATAGTCCATTAGCTCAGTGTGGTTCTCTATATTTATATGCTTATTTTTTAAAAAAACATACACAGTTACCCTAGAATAACACATCTTCGCATCTTTTTAACCTCCATTATCCATGCTTCTCCCACAGCAATTTGAAAATATTTTTGATAGTTCATTAGCTCAGTGGCATTCTCTATATTTATTTGCCTATTTTGTTAAAGAACCTATGCAGTTACTCAAGAATAACAGAATAACGCGTCCCCGCATCTTTTTCTTATCATATTTACCATCTCCATTAGCCATACTGCTCCCAAAGTAGTTTAAAAATATTTTCCATTAGCTCAGTGGCATTCTCTATCTTTACGTGCTTATTCTGTCAAAGACCCTACGCAGTGACCCTAGAATGTCGCGTCCCCGCAGAGGTCCGTGGGCGAGGGCGCTGGCGGGCGCCGCGCTTGCAAGCGTGCCCGCTGAGCGTGCTGTTGCGCGTGGCAGGTGTCGCCGTGGGACCGCGTGCTGAAGCCGCTGTGGCACGCGCCGGCCGCGCTGCTGCTGGCCACGACGCTCGTCACGCTCGTGCTGTGCCCGGAGTTGCGCGTGGGCACGCACGGCCGTGCCCTCTTCTGCCACGCCGTCGCCTTGCTCGTGGTGAACGTGGTGCTCGCGTTCAACGCCAAGCACGCCTTCTTCGGGGTGCCGCACGGGTCGTATGTGGTGCTCCGCAAGGGCGCTGGTGAGGCTCCTCTTCACTCATTCCTAGTGTAGTTCTTGCCGCGTTGTTTTTTGCGGGGTCAGAAGTGAGTGGCAACGACACAACGTTGTTTACTACGAGTCGAAATAATATTTTCTTTACATAGTTTTTGTAAACAAATTTTAAAATTGCTGTTTATTTAAAGACAGTACTCAATTAAGGACTATTCGGTATATTTTGGTAATATTTGCTATTCACATGTTGCATTATGGAACAGCAAATTCTTTTATATTTTTGGTTCTATTTTTATGCACAACGTAATTTAACAGGTTTGTAATTTGTAAATTTTTATGTTACAACTTAAAACGATTGTGACAGAACCGAATATCGTAATATTTGGATAACGATAGTTTGATTATTAAATAAGGGAGAACAATAAAGAAAGTTTTTTGTTAAATGTCTGTCCATAACATAAACGAACACTATTACAATGTTTCAGAAGGGAAGTTTAATAATTTAATAAGGAAAATTAACTTTGAATTATGAATGTTATTATTAGAGGAATTCTGTATGTACCTACGTTTATTTTTTTAATTGACAAAATTAATTTATTGTATTCTTACAGATATCATTGTACACTACGCTGTGTGGGCGGCTGCTTTGTGGCTGAATTCCATTTGTATAAACATTGGACTTGGATTCAGGTAGGACAAATACATTCATAGCAATATCAAATATCACAGAACAATGCTCTCTAATCGAAGACGTGAAATCGGTAATGTTTGAGTTCCAAGCTCGAATCTTGAACCTTTGAGCTAGAGATTCTCACCATAAATAAAATAGGAAGAAATATTAATTGAAGACGATTTCTAAAATTGTTTGCAGATTTCAGAATCTCTTATGAAAATTTTGGTGGTTCAAAATGTTCTGTAGTGCGGAATGTCGAAAGCTTGCAACAATCACATCTAAAGCGATAAAAATGATCTTACTCTCTTTGTGCCCACAAACGACTTTTCAGCTCATATATAACTCACTGCATTGTATAGCAAAAAAGTCTAGTTCTCGAAATAATATAAGGGATTTAAACACGTATTAACCATTATTATCCATTCCAACGACTAACAAAGAATCAATAAATTTTAAAATGTTGATATATGGATTGAGAAGTGTAAAGTGCTCTTCATTACAACTATATGAAATTGATTCATTTTTAAGCGATGCGAATTTGATCGTGATTTTGAAGATATACATTTCCACACGGTAGTATCACACACGATATAAGTCAGTTACATGAATTAAATAATTAGAATTGAAAACTTGATGGTTAAATTTGGAAGTTAAATTTAAGCAGAAAGTTTATCAAAACGACTACAATATTTAGAAAATTAATAAATATAGTGTTTTTAAAATACAGGCAATAACACAATTACTCATTTATGTAGTGTTTGATATAAAATGTGTTTTTGAATTTAGTTACCTCTTCCAGAACTAATGGAACGACCAGAAGTGCCGAAACGGAACGACGCAATTTTATCTGGTTCTCTCTGTATTCATGGGGACTCCCAGTGATCATCACTACAATGGTAGTCGTCTTGCGCGCATTACCTCATTCCTCTGTGCCCTTTTTATACAAACCTACAATGATAGAGACACGAAGTGGCCACTACGAATTAGGTAATTAATAATCTTGAATATTGGTTAAGATAAGGTCCATTTTACATGAACAATTTAACTAGGAAATTAACTGTCAATCTAATCTTAGATCGTATTCGGAAAATACAATTGTACACTCTGCACAGAATACTAAGATGATTATTGGTTCACTATTTTAAATTTAAATGACACTTTTAAAAGAAAAAATACTGTGAAAAATTCTGAGAGTTATAATAATTACTAGCCAGATAATTTTACATTACCAACTTTTGGGAAATTTTGATATGTAATATATTGCATACTGCATACATCGTGATACTTAAAAATTGAATATAGCGTCAATACTTCAACAAAATAATTGAAGAAAATTATTATTCTTTTACAAAACACTTATTACATGTTAACCAAATTAAACTTTAGAATTGAAATGGAAACTGTCTCAACTTCTAAATGTATTTTTTTCAGAGGGTCTTCTAAAACTCACGTCTTTTGCATACTATTTTGCTCCCATGTCACTCCTGTTGATTGTGAATTTCGCAATGTTCATTTTCACGTCAACTAAAGTATATGAGTTGCGAAGAGCAAGTAGGATGATTACCAAGTATCGAACCAAGAGCATGAAAACTGAAGAAGGAGAGAAGACGCGAGGGAAGAAAGTGTCCAGGACCGACGCTCCAGATATGGAGGATCAAAATGGCAATTCCGCGACGAACACTAAAAAGTAAGCGATTGTACATACCCCCACAGTAATTTTAGAGATATATCTTTATTAAATATTACTGTCAATTACAAGAGCAACATCATATCCTTTCATGCGATATTTTGAGCCACAGACGGTTCAATAGTTTGAATAGTATTTTTTGACAACTGTGGATATCATTTGACCTAGCCTTTATCTTTGCGAATGTTTATTTTAATTTCAAAAGTGTAAATTAATAATTATCACTGCTAATCTTCTCTATAAAAGTTATAATGGGTAAACAAAAATAGTAAATACAATACTGGATTCTCCGCACGAGATATTTTTAAGTAATTATCTTCTTCTTAACAGTGGAGCTTCGCACTTTCGACAATGAAAATAATTAATATGAAATGTATAATTAATATTATAATAGCCTTATATTATGTAATATTTGATTGTTTTCTAGTGGGGCACTAACATTTTCTACGATTTTGCGAGTTACTTCTTAGTGGCACTTACTAATTAAAATAGGAATTGCGAGTAGAATCGGTGGTGAGAGGTAGTGTCTTCTATATCAAATTGCAGTTCAGCTGATGTTTCCCTCGTTATCCACTGAGAGTACAGTTGAATGAACACTGAATAATTAATAATGCTAAATATTGCAACCATGCGTATAAATTATGCAGTTCTAATCCATTTCATCTGTCGATTTCCCTCTCCAAACAAAACGCATTATTCAAACGTTGCGTCTGAACAGGACTAGATTTTTCGTACAAAGTGGGTGGTTTAACTTTACTTGCAGCATTTACTATGTACGCAATGGAGTAATTTCTAAACGTATGATACGGTGGTATCACAGACACTATTTTAAGTTTGTGGGTGGCTGGAACAATGTACATTCACAATTCACCCCTTTTTTGGCGCCCCATGAAGACATGGTAAAGTCCAAAAAGGTAACTAGATGGTAAAGTTATTTATAGAAGCGGTTGACCTTTGCACAAAACCAAGCCATCTCATTTTTCGCATGCGGTGCTTTCTACGCTTTCATTTTCTGCTATTTAGCTTATACTCCTAATTCACATACAATATATTTATAGGAAAGAAAGACACCAATTAGATACAATAGTAAGAAATTAAATAACAATTAGGAGACTGAAAAATATTTTTGAAAACTGAAAGCAAATATGCGAAAATTGAATCAACAAGATAAAAATATGAAAAAACAACCACAAAAATTCATGGAAAAATATGACCGTAATATGAAAAGTTAATGGGAAATGACAAAAGGGTTTAAAAGAGCCAAAATATGACTATATGACACGTAAAATTTGTATAATTTTAGTCATTATAGATAAAATCATGCTTAACTTATATTTCCTATGAAAAAACACGAAGGAAAAAATATGACATGCCATAAACATCCGGACCCTAGTCATCAGAATCCGCGCCGTGCTCATGCCCGTCGTCCTCTTGTGTGCAGCATGCTGCTGTACGCGCGCCTGCTGGGCACGATGGGCGTGCTGGAGATGGTGGTGGAGATCGCCACGTGGGCCACCAACCACTACTTCTGGTACGAGGCCACCATGGACGGCGTCGACCTGCTGCGCGCCGCGTGCGTCTTCTCGCTGACGTGCTGCAAGCGCCGCGTGCTGCGCATGGTGCGCGAGCGCCTCAAGGGCTGCGCGCTGCTGCGTCGCCTGCGCAGGCCCTCCGAGGCCATCGAGATGGACACTGCGCACACGTCCTCCACCGCCACCAGGGCGCGCAGGTCCAGCAAGAGCACCGCCACTTCTTCGTCGGAGCACGCCGAAATTGTGCGACACTGATTTCTCACGACGGGCTTCTACTATGGAATTGCCAGTTTGTTTGACCTCGTGATATGTGGGGTTGGATTTGCAAACTTCTTGAGTTATTGAGGACAGTTTTTAAGAGATATTCATTATAATAAGTAAAGTAAGTGCCGATTTACATGCTTCCTTTTAACGAACAATTTAGGAGTTTTGACGAACGCGAGCATGTGCAGGGTGGCTTCGGTTCCGGGATTTGGAAATCTTCCTCCAGATGCGTGCATTAAAACTCCAAAATTGTTCAGCAAAAGAAATAGTGTCAATCGAGTCAAAGGTGTTCTACATAGTTTTATGGTAGATTTTTGCATCGTATCTATGAATAAGATATAGGAAAAGTTAGCTTCCCTTAAAGTCGCTAACGTATATTTGTCATGGTGCCAATTGTGAAGATAATCTCGCTATATTTGAAAGTCGTTTTGAGATTGTGACTAAATGATTAGGAAAAAAATCTAGGTTGGATTATCAAGTCTTATGTAATTAATTGAGATTTATTTATGAGTATTATTTGCGTATTCTTAATGCAAGCATTTATATAGTAAACTAGCATTCTGGTGAAATATTAAAAGATAGTAAGATATTCTTTCACATTGTAAACCGTTGTAGATTCACAAAGTGATTGAAATTGTTCAGAGTGAAATGAATACGTACATTTATAACATTTATTTTTAGACGTTGCCAATAAGCAATTTGGTAATTTCCCTGAGATGTACGTTCGCATAGTTCTGATGTAACAGAACATTTTGTAATTATTTCAAATCTTTCGAAACGTTAGCTGTAGTCATATTCATCATCAACTGAAGACATTTTAATTTTTGGTCAGTGCACTGAAATTCTGAAGTAAGTTGTTTAAAACAACCTTTTTTAATGCAGAATTTTGTATTTTTACTTTTCACACGAGAAAGAAAATTCATATTCTCAACATTTCATTTAAAGTTACATACATCATAAAATATTATTAAAAATAATTTTTCAAATAAGCATTTATTTCTATGAACATTAGCGTACACATTGTTTCTCATATCATGAATTGAATACAAAAAAAACAACAATTATTGAGTAAAATAATTTGACTTCCAATGTACCTGAAATACACCAAAAAAGCACTAATCATCACGAATTAATTGTAATACAATTTTATGAAAATAAAGATGGCTCTTCCGATATTTTTACAGATACGTATTATTTTGTCATTAAACACTCATCATATTCCATCTCCAATTAACGCATCTGATGGCCCCAACGTTTCCGAGTGAGAAGCTGTGGGTAGCAGCGGGGGACGGCGGCAGCGGCGGCGGTGGCAGCAGCAGTGGCATGAAGGGGGGGTAACGTGCAGGGGGGGGGGGCGACGCGGGGCGTCGGGAGCCATAACTCAAGAGCGCACGCTAATCGCTGCAGCCCCCTCCCCCGCCCCTCTTCTGCGGCGTTAACGCCAAGCTGCCGCGGCTGTTAACACGGCTCATCAGGAAGCCCCGCGTCCGGGTCGTCACCCCTCCCACACCGCTGCGGGCTCTTCTTTTCCCGGTCCACCGTTCGATCTGTGCGTTTATCCCTTCCGTTGCCCTAAATAGCGTTCGCGGCAGCTGCTGCAACCGTTTGGCGGTCCTTTAAGAGTTTAAAACGCGTGAAAGACAGGGTTTTCAAATTGTGACTTTGGTGTGGGTAAAAGTAGGTAAAGGAAAACCCACCAGATTTCTCGTACTAATTGATAATCCAAGCTCAAGCTGTTGCCCCAAATACTCTTTGCGAGCGTTTATTAATGAGTTACAACTGTTCCGCCCACTTGACATCACCTGGCTATCGTCTCATCTGCTTTGTCCCGTTCCTCCGTCCTCCCTGTCTCGCCCGTACGTTCCGTTCGCACCGTTTGGCCGCGTGACGCCCGGCAACTAATACGCCACCTTTTATTGTGGACTACAATAAGCCTAAAAACTCATATTTTGGGGTGATATTTTGAATCGCAGTTCCTTTCATAAGGTTCCTTCTATGTCGCCCAAAAGTATTCGCAAAAATGTTTGGAGTAATTACTCCAGAAGTTCAAACACGCTTGTAGTACATTTGTAGAACTTATATACTACATAAATAAATAATTAGTTCACTTAATTTACGTAATAGATTATCTTTCAATTCAGTGGTTTTCAAACTGCGGTATTGCATGCACCAAACTTTCAGAGACCTCGTAGAGGGGGGAGAGAGGTAAGGGGCGGGGTGCCGCTGTCTTTTCCCAGCCACCCTCACTTGAAGGGGAAATATTTGTCCAGGGCGTAGGTGCACGTGTACGACTTCCTTGTATCTCCGAGTCCGACTTGCAAAAAGATGTTCCATCACGCATGCCCTCTGAGACATTTGAAACCTATGACAGAAAAGCTGATGGCTCCGGGTATTGCCTACATCTAGAGAGATCGAGTCTGGAAATTTCTGGTGCGACTGTTTCAGGGATATGCGATGGGCATAAAAGGATTAAAGAGATAAACTTCTATGGTAAGATTTGAACAGAAAATGAATGGCTTAAGTGAAAAGTTAATGCTTTCTTCCAACCTCATAATAATCATTTACTATTATTTACTAGGTTAATTCAAAAGAATACTTTCAATAACTTAACAATCGACATAATAATTTAGCTACAATACTATTTAGAACTCATGTAAAACATTCATTCTGACTGTATATTTAACTTTTCATCGTGTCATAGGTTCAGCCTTTAATAAGTTTGAGAATTTCAGATCTAAATTATAATTTGCCATTTTATATTATCCATGGAACACAAATTCTAGTTCTTTCGGCATTTTTAACACCACTAAAATGAACTGGATTTAGAAAAGAAGGACACTTATTTCCAATCAAAATGCTTCAGATAGGGCTTGTGTCACATTCTTCTGTCATATCGGGGGCTTCAACAGCGACTGAACTGGGAAATATGCTCGTGGAAAGAAAGCTCATGAAACACTTTATCTTGGCGAAATAGTAATCGATGTTGAAGAATCCAAGCAAGGCGCGAAATGAGAAAACACCATTATGAGAGTATTTAAGATCCCAAAAGGAATATTAGATTGTTACGTGTAAGGCCGCTTTCACGCGAAGCCACTTGGTCTCCTTCGCACTTGGTCATGCTCCAAACCCACTGTGCACGGGGAAGGAAGGATTCGTGAGTCACACCGTCATGGGCGCAGTCGGCCGGAAGGCGGTCAACATGTAAACAGCTAAGCTCAGAGGCGCGACCGAATGGCCTAGTGTAAAGGCAGCCATTTAGAACACTTCTGCTAGTTGTGGCGAGATTGCGCCCCTAATCACTACAGCTGCACCTCTAGTGTGAATACCTCCATTTAAATCAATGGTTTGCCACTAGGCGTTTCACTTAGAAGCGCTGCTGATTGGCTCCATGTAAAGAGGCCCTAATAACTGCCTGAATAACTTTTTCTGACAATTGATAAAATTAACATACATTCGCAATATTTCGATAAAAACGCTCGGCAATGTGAACGTCAAAGCTGTGGTATCACCTGCATAAATACAAGCCTTTGAAGCTAGAGAGATGAAATCCAGAGAACGAGGACAGACGGGTGAAGAGATCGAAGAGACAAGAGAAGAGACGGGCGAAGAAACGGCCGAAGAAACGGGCGAAGAAACGGGCGAAGAGACGGGCGAAGAGACGGGCGAAGAGACGGGCGAAGAGACGGGCGAAGAGACGGGCGAAGAAACGGGCGAAGAGACGGAGCGAAAAGACGGGCGAAGAGACGGGCGAAGAGACGGGCGAAGAGACGGGCGAAGAGACGGGCGAAGAGACGGGCGAAGAGACGGGCGAAGAGACGGGCGAAGAGACGGGCGAAGAGACGGACGAAGAGACGGGCGAAGAGACGGGCGAAGAGACGGGCGAAGAGACGGGCGAAGAGACGGGCGAAGAGACGGGCGAAGAGACGGGCGAAGAGACGGGCGAAGAGACGGGTGAAAAGACGGGCAAAGGGACGAGCGAAGAGAGGAGCAAACAATGGAAGAAACGGTGGGTGAAGAAATGGGCGATAGGGTGGTCAAAGGCGGTTACAAAATGCGAGACGAATATTGGCGGGTAATAACAAGTGTTGAGTGATAATCAAGACAAGAGTAAAGTTGGAGGCTGGGACAAAGACAAGGGCGAAGGTGAGATGATGACTGCGAAGAGGATGGGGACGAGGACGAAGACAGAGGGAGGGGTGAGTGGGGCGGGTGCCAGAGAGGCGCAGAGACGGAGGGCGGCGGGGCTTCGCCTTGGAATCCGCCCTAATCCACGAATCGCGTCGCGGAGCGGCGCGGCACTCATTTGTTCTCAACCAGGCTATCAGTGCCATCTGCTGACACATCCATCACTCACACTCCCTCCGCCCCCGCCCCGTCCACCCGCCCCGCCGTCGTCAGCGCCCCTCCCCGCCCACCCCGCGCGCAGACGGGAGCCGGAGGGGCGCCCGCCCTCCCTTTCTCTTTTTGGAACTTTTCCTATTCCTTCGCGCCATCACACGCCTTGCCTTGCTGCAAGGGGGATATTAGTCGGCCAAATTCAGACCGTTGGTGCCCGCTGGGCGCCATATTTTAGGAGCACGACTGGTGGCAATCAAGGGGATTATATGTGACTGTATGGAAGAAAAAAAAGAAAGAAAAAGGGAAAGTTAAATAAATATGAAGTCAATTCCTCTACAAAACATAAATTGAGACATTATCAAAGTTGTGAAAACAAGTATCTCAAGTTTTAGGAATACTTATCATTTGCGTCTCATGTAACACTGACTGTACATTTACAACAGTCATAAATATAGGCAAAATGTATCAAGAAATTATCAACATAGTTTTTCTAATTCTCTGCCCAGACATTTTACTTCAGAGTGACATGCGCAAGAAGAATCTCTCGATGAAGAATCTCAAGAAGAATCCAAGATGTGAAAACTTTCAATTTTATCATAAATATATGAAATAATGAATAATTAAGTAATATATTAAAGTAATTAATAGTTGAATCTTTTGGAATTATTTAAAAATGATTTCGAAATCTAAATAAAAACACAGATAATTATTTGATCGAGAACGATGACAAGAAAGAATTGAAAAAGAAATATCATTGCAACAAAAACATAATTCGCCGATTATTACTCTCCAAATACACGAAAGAAATTAACTCCTCGTCAATGGACTTAGAAGTTCACAATACATACACATATTTAACGCATTTAAAAAAATATAAAAAACCAGAATCCACAAGTACAAAATTCCACAACAAAAGACTCCATTCCACATATTAGGACAGCGGTTTCAGTGCGAGTGGCTTTTGTCACTAGTTCCGCGCGTGGCCGCCCGCCGCGCCGGGCAGTGGCGCCCTCGGCGACACGCGGCGCGCACGCGAGGGGCACATCCTTCACAATCGCTCATAATGAGAAACTTCCAGAGCGCCGCCGACTGAGTTATTTAACTTTCTCGTGAAGCCGCTCGGTCGCACGCAGCGCTGGCCCGCCGCTGCCCCTTCGCCGCCGTCATAGGCGACGCCTAACCGGTTCCGCAAACCGCATAGGTTCCTACTGTGACAAAATCCAATGGGAAAAAATGGTTTAAACCCGAATGAATAAGTATTTTTTGTTTTCGGGCGCGTCAACCAGACAGGTGTCTTCAACCTGGATTCAACGGAACCCTAGAATTCCCTGAAACGTTGAAAGGGGTTCTGCAAGTGATCTCTATTTGCTCAGACAAAACACACGTACAATGGTTATCATCTATACAAGGACCTTCTCACGTAGAAACGGGGTAGTGTATGTCTTATTAAAATATTAGTTTAATATAATATTTATGTAAACATTTAAATATTAGTATAAATTGGATATCAAATTTTATTTCTATTAATTTGTTATCATTCCTGTTCCTTTAGTTAACTATTCATAAAATATATTTTAGAAAATAAAATAAAACCAGGTTTGCTACCTCACTATTCATTCTCTCATTAAACAGTTTGCAAGAAGATTAAAATAAATATACAATAATAATTTTGCGAATTTTAGTAGAAAAAAGTTTTGATAGACTATTTATTTTATCTGCTACTTAAACGTGAGGTTCCTTCAAGAAAACCGTGAGATCGAAGTTCCTTAAAGTGTACAAGGTTGAAGACGTCTGAGGTAGGTCAGTGATTCCGTAAGCACAGTGCTTCTTGTATTATGGAAGATTAAAAGTGTTCTTCTCTGCTAGGATGTGAGATCCGGCACTGACTTCTACGTCAACTTGCAGGGTTTCCAAGTATTTCACCTTCGAAAGGCATCGTCTGAAATAAGACAAGTTTTGCGCTCTTAAAGGGTTTCACGACATACGTGGTAGTGCAGGGAATGTTAGTGTGAAATGGAAGAGGAGAAGCCAAAGACGAGGAAGGAAAGATCGCGTGCGGTTGTTTGCCCACTTCTTAGGGTACTCCTCCGACATTTGAATATTGACAAGTCAAACCACGTTAGAGTAGCCGGATGTAAGATTTTTCCTCGAAACAGCGGTTTGGTATTGTCGAAAATCGCTCACCGTAGGGAGTCGAATTCTAGTCTTCCCCAGTCAATAATGCTATGGAGACAACGGTGTTGTCAGTGGACGGCAACGCAGCTAGTAGCTAAAACTCGAAACCTGAAGTGGATAGCTTTTGTGGCGAAAAAGGAAATTATTGATTAGTTTACGTGGGAGTAAAGTAGACAATGCAGAAAATAAATTTTGAAGAGAAGGGGAACTTCGAAATAAATTTCTGAGAAAAGATATGAAATTTTTTATGCAGTTTCATTGATTTGTGTTCTATATTTTCTACAAAAGAATGTCATATGCACCTATTTCTACCCATGCGTTTTATGGTGCCTTTCTCGTCGGTACCATAAAACATTGAAAATATGAAAGTGTCTCTCTCTCTAAACTCCTCTTCTATTTCTAATATTCTCAGTGCACAAGAAAGGTGGTACATTTTAAAAAAATGTCATTTTATAAGTGAATAGTTTTAACCCTGCTGTTTGTTTTACAGCCGAAGGCAAAGCGTTTTACCCTTCTGTACATTAGCAATATTGTGAACTATTTTTGCGACATTTTTGCTAGGAAAAATACCATTTTCTAAGCATAAGTCTATGATTAACTAAAGAGTACTATTTTTTAGATGTGTCATTGTTCATGTACACCGAGAACACGGTCGTTTCAGCAATGATCATAACCTTCACAATGATCATTGGTACTGTCAGCATCGTTACTATCGCTCTTTTTATACCCACCTCTATTTTCAACATCACTTTTCTCTAATGGTACCACGTCCTTCATCTCCACCACTAACCAACCCATCTCTTCCTTCGACACCGTCTCCACCCTTTCCTCCGCTGCTTTTCACTAGCAAAGCGTGCTAAAGATTATCACGCAGGCGCGATCAGAACCTAGTGATATCAAGGTCGGTTCTCCTTAAACCACTCGCCAAAAGTAATCAATTTTGTCACTCCAACGAATGGTGTCGTGACTTATCGCAGACCATGGAAAACAATATTTCTTAGAGACCAGCCCTAGTAGATTGAGAGAGAACAAAATATATACTAAAATCGCGTATTATCTTTATTAACACTAACATAACATATCCTGTATCTAAAATTGTTTTTTACGTTCAATGGCCGATGTTATTGCAAAGTTATGGGCCATAAGAATTCATCGAAGCTTATGAAATGACCTACTCATACGAGGCAACATATTTTCTGAAAACACCTCCTTCACTACTAATTAAAAATAAACAGGAAATGAAGTGTCGTTAAATTTTCAGAATAGAAAAAATTCTTCACTTTCGGTATTTTTGCGTCTTAATGCTCACTTAATTTAGAAATTATTTCACATGAAGCTTGTTTTGATTTCGATGAGAAGATAGAATTTACAATCTCATCAGATAGTCATCACTCATCAGTATTGACGACGAGGTAAAAGTAGAGCCTGTAGCATGTAATTAATGGCGAGCAGGTTCTTCCTTATAGCCTTGCTGTCGTATGACGTTAGCGGTGTCGTAAGCAGAGAGGGACTCTCTAAGAGAATTCAGTCTTCAAGTGACGTGTCAGAATAAGCAGAATACGCACAAACAAATGCATTTTTCGGTCAGAATCGTAACTGTTTCACTGTTTTTTTTAAATTTTCTCTGGGTTCCTAATGAAAAACATTGAGACTTTTCACATGGCTGCATAATTTCCGTCAATATAAACGTGTATTCGAAATTAAAAATAAAGATCCTTCTTATATACGTATTTTCATCTGAATGGTTTTGCTTGATTAGTGATTCCGGACGCGTCAAGTGCTAAGATCATTATTCCCACAAGTCTAATGCATTATCTCTCGCGGGAGGTGGACCGGGAGCGGTAGCTCAGTGCATCAACTGATGTCACTGCAGCGCCTCTGACCGGGAGGTCCTAGGTTCGAGTCCTGACGGCGGCAGGATTTTCGACACTAGCTTTTCAGCTAGTTCGAATTCAGTCGCTGTATAGAGGAGAATTTTAGCGGCAGGCTGCTCTGATCGGTAGTTTTCCGTGGTTTCTCCGATCAACACCAGGCGAATGCCGGAGCAGTACCCTATCAAACGGGCCACGGACCGCGTACGATCTGTCCTTCCTCTTCCTTGTCCTATCCTCTCCCCTTACACACAAACACTTACACTAACATGCACTACACTACCTCAAATCACGGGAGTCCATCGGGGGCTTAGAGATTGTCCCGGCTGGGGCGGTGCCCCGCTGGTGGGAGAGTCCTGGTTAGGGGGAAACCCCACTAGCCGACGGTAGGTCGGTGCCGGATCTCACCATCCAGCGGGGGAAGATCACCGCCATCTCCCGAGAAACTAATGACCAGAGCAGTTGACGCGCCCGGAAACACGAAAAATCAATCAATCGCGGGAGGTGGCTGTGAACTT